>JABSTQ010007639.1:0-99880 GCA_013358835.2 Ixodes persulcatus
TCGCCGATATCGACAAGAAACTCCCCCGCTGCAAGCGGTGAATGGATCCACAATAAAAGCCTACGGAAAAGTCACTGACTTTGAACATCGGTCTCCAGCGGACATTTCGTTGGATCTTCATGATCGCTGACGTGAGGCAGGCCATCATCGAGGCGGATTTCTTAAGACGATTCGGTCTCACCGTCAATTTACGGCACTACCAACTCAGCGAACCGAGACGCAACTTCGCGTCCAAGTGTTGGTATCCAAGACCACCACCCCTGGTCCTTTCCTTCCACGTGCGGAAACCGACCAAGTGGAAAAGCATCGCGGACGAGTTCCCCTTGGTGTTTGGGCCAAATACGGTTTAACGGTCGGTTCAACACAATATTACCCACCACATTAAGACCACAGGCCCCCCTTGTCTTCGCACGTCCACATCGCATACCTCCAGAACGACTTCAGATTGCCAAACACAAGTTTGAGCGTATGATTGAACTCGGGTATGTGCGCCATCTTCGAGTCCCTGGTCCTCAGCTCTACACATGGTGCCGAAGAAGGGTGTCAACTGGCGACCATGTGGGGATTATCGGGCCCTCAACCAAGCTACGGTTCCCGACCGTTACCCTATACCCCATCTTCAAGATTTTGACGGATTACTTCAGGGTGCTACGATATTCAGTAAAATAGACCTCGTTAAAGCATACCACCAGTTTCCCATCGAACCCGTAGACATTCCAAAGACTGCAGTCACCACTCCGTTTGGATTGTACGAGTTTGTGCGAATGCCTTTCGGCCTTCGCAACGCAGCTCAAACCTTCGAGCGATGCATAGACCAAGTGCTGCGTGGGATGTCCTTCTGCTTCGCATATCTGGACGACATCCTGATTTTCAGCACCACGCCTGAAGAGCATGCCAGTCACCTTCGGCAACTGTTCACACAACTGACAACGTATGGCCTGGTAGTAAATGCGACGAAGTGTGAGTTCGGTGTCAAGGAGCTCGATTTTCTTGGACATCACGTAGATGCTCGGGGAATCAACCCCTTCCTGACAACGTGGCAGTATTCGCAGTTTCCCCCGAGCACCAACAGCAACAAAACTTCGAGAGTTTCTTGGACTCGTCAACTTTTCGTCGGTTTATCCCCCACTGCGCCCACATGTCCCAACCACTATACGACCTCCTCCAAAACCCAAAGATGAAGGCGACACCACTGCAATGGACGCAGAAAGCGGAGGACGCGTTTAAGGCAGTGAGAGAGGCCATCACAAATGTCACCATGTTGAGGCACCCCAGAAGTGACATGCCCATCTCTCTTATCGTCGACGCCTCAGACACCGCCGTGGGGGCTGTCCTCCAACAACTGGTTGGAAACACCGGGCATCCTCTCGCATTTTTTCGAAGGGTTTAAGTGCCACTGAAGCTCCGCTATATCACATTTGGTCGAGAGCTCCTTTCCATTTACCTCGCTATACGACATTTCCGACACTTCACCGAATGCCGCCATTTTATGTTCTCACTGATCATAAACCCCTCACGTACGCACTAACATCAAACAGCGCGGCACATACGCCTCGGGAATACGACACCTTCTCTACATATCAAAATTTACTACTGATATTCGATTCGTGAAAGGTTCTGACAACACCGCAGCCGATGCACTTTCCAGGCTAGGTGTCAACCTCTGCATCTCGGACTGTCCCGAGATATCCTACACGGAACTTACTGCCGTCCAGCGAGAAGACACAGAACTCGGACACCTACGAACATCATCTAAAACACTCACCTTCGAGGACATCCAGATGCATGGTTATTCTGTCACGGTGGCCTGCGAAGTGTCCACTGGCCGTCCCCGCCCGTTTGTATGCTTAGCATTCCGTCGCAAGGTTTTTGATGCTGTCCACTCACTGTCTCATCCCGTAATTCGTGCTACACAACGACTCGTGGGATCTCGGTTCGTTTGGCCACGCATGAACACAGAAGTACGAGAGTGGACAAGAACATGCATCCAATGTCAACGAAGCAAGGTTCAACGTCATACTGTGACCCCGCTGACCGCCTTCAACCCACCTGACGCACGATTAATCCACATTCACGTCGACATTATCGGTCCACTTCCCCCATCGCACGACAGCCGTTATCTGTTGACCTGCGTTGGCAGGTTTACTGGATGGCCAGAAGTGGCCCCCATGAAAGACGTAACGGCACAGACGGTCGCCCGCACGCTCGTCGAAATCTGGATAAGCCGGTTTGCCTGTACCCGAGACCATTACCACAATCGCGGACGACAATTTGAATCGCTACTGTTCCACAATCTGGCTCAGCTCTTGGGCACACACCACATACACACTACCGCCTACCTTCCGATGTCCACGGAATGGTCGAACGTTTCTACCGGCAATTAAAAGCGGCCATCAAGGCCCAAGATAAAACACTTCCGTGGACAAAGACCCTTCCATTGGTTATGCTCGGCATCCGGACAGCGTTCAAGAGCGACCTGAACTGTAGCGCAGCAGAGTTGGTATATGGGACCTCCCTTCGCATACCAGGAGAATTCTTTCACAAAGCCACCAATCCCCCAATTGCCAGCGCGGAGGATTATGTTCATCGGTTGCGGCTCCTGATGCAGGACTTGCGGCCTGTACCTTCACGAGTTCCTTCCACACGGAGCACTTTCATCAGTACTAAATCTCGCGAAGTGCAAACACGTTTTTCTTCAAAACGAAGGCGTCAAGACGCCACTCCAACCTTCATATGATGGTCCGTTCCCCGTTATACAGAGAACTACGAAGACGTTCACGGTCCTTATTAAGAACAAAGAACAAGTGGTAGCTATCGACCGAGTCAAACCCGCCCACCTGGACTCGACCGCAACACCGCCTTTCCACCTCCTTCTCATCCGACATCAACGAGGGGTCCCCAAAAAAACTATGCGTGACACTGTGGTTCTTAGCGTTAAAAAGAAAACGCTTGGCCACTGCGCCTCCAAGCTAGGGAGGAATATTGTAGTGATCAGCCGGCGCGAGAAGAGGAGGAAGAAGACAAGCAGCACGAGACAGCTTGGAAACGACGTTCGTCCCAGCTTTGCCACTTGGCCGTTTAACGCTTTTTAGGTGTATATATGTATATATTAAATATTTATGTAGTCCGCACGCTACATATCGTTTAATGAGCTTTAAGATTAGTTTTATTGTGTCTTTCAACGGTAGACTGGTGTTTTTGAGGTTAGGGTGCAACATACAACACATTCAAGCTAGAAAATAAGCGCTGGAATTTCATTTCCCTACCCCTTTAAGTTCCTAATTCGGAAATGTACCATTGAGTCTAGAGCATAATGCTTAAAGGGTAACTGTAAAAAAAAAACTATATTTTTAGACAGCCTAATTGGGACAAGCATGTCACAAAACAATTTTTCCGCTAAAAACAAATTTTTTTACACCAATATTTATTACACGAGACTGATTTTAGTTTGCGGGTATTTTGTCCGTTTTAAGTCGCACGCCACAAAGTTGGTATTATACGTCACATAGTGGCGGCTATACGTCACGGAGTGACGTCTAACAGCCACTCCGCGCGCGTCGAAAGAGCGGGAGTTTCAAATGTGAAGAAGTTGTGACTCCGACTAAATTACGTCCTGTGGCGTAAATATTGCTAGAAAAAAATTGTTTTTTCGCGGAAGATTTGTTTTTTGACATGCTTGTCACAATTAGGCTGTTTAAAAAACCACTTTGATTTCTTTGCAGTTACCCTCTAAATTTTGGGAGCATACACTCATCTGAATTTGCAACACACAACATGAAGTTTCAGCATAACATTCCAGACTCCAATTCCTTCTTGGACGCTTATCACTACTATCGTTCATTGAAGAAATTCCCAAGTTAAAATTTTATGATCGGTTAAATAAAACAGTGTGGTATATTGCACTGCATACACAGCGTGAATGCGATTAACATGTAGCAGTTGTTTTTTCGCACTAATGACTGCAAACATAAATGGCATCCAGTGCCTATGACTAAGATCTAATTATACTTGCCTCTTGAATGAAGACATCCTTAATTTTAATTATTTCTAATTTGGCACTTCATCAAGTTACCAGGTGAGTTCGCTGGAATTCTGTAGAAAAAATTGGGCCATTTCTCTGCCTGTTTCGCTGCAAATGACGTCGAAATCTGATTGCATTACTTTAATGAAAGGACATTCCTGTGTCTCGTCAAGGTAGGAAGCGTAGGAATCGGTGATCTGTGTGGTTGTCGGGGTTGCGATACTGGTGTGTGAAAAGGCGTGCTTTCCCATGGCCGGTATTGTTCACTGGGTGCATATTGCAGGCTAACGTAGGGATGTTAATACAGGGCAATGTGGCCCACGGGGATGGCATGTGTGGGGATTGGGGATAGGTGGGTGATGTCATAGAGGAGGATACATCTACCGTGGTATGAGAGATGGAGGTGTTTGTGCTAAGAGGTGCATGTTAATTCGTATACCCAGGGGGGTGTGAAGGCTAGTCTCGTCAAATTTAAAAATGGGTGTAATTGAGTACTCCTAGGTGGAAGCACTCCTCCAGAGCGAGACGTCGCACAATTTCTACAATAAAACCTCGGCTTGTTTACATCTTTCTAATGTCTACAAATCCACAGACCAGTCTGCGATCTTCACAGCCCAGCACGCACGTGCTCGCGTTTTTGGAAGGCGACGAAACAGTGTGCAATATGCACAAGCTCCAAAGATGGCGCCCGCCTGAAGCTCTTTATTGGAACTGTCTGAACGCCATATTTGAATATGCTATTTTTAGCGGATGCTCGGAACGAGTTCACATTAATAGGCTGCTAAGACTGGCAGTCTTGGTAGTTTGGAATGCATGTGGCAAACTAATTGTGGATGTCCACCGTGGGCACCTGCTCTGCAGACGTACACACAGCTATGGGCGGCAGTAAACACTTTTTATACGATAAACTGCTATATCCTGGCGGCATCTTTTTTTTTCAATTCGAGATTTTGCAAGGGTGCTTTGGTATTGCGAGGCGATTCATATGGACTCTTCCGTAGGTTTATTTTTTATGCTTTGGTTTAATCTGATTAAGAATTACACTTTTATTACAAGCTCTACAACTCGAAGAAAACATAAATTTGGGTGCTGAAAGTTATTGTGTTCTAACGTTATTTCAGTGCCACTTCATACGTAAAATAACCATTAAAGGCAGTTTGTGCTGTCCTTCATCAATCATCTTGTACCACGTCTGATGCTTCTACATGCAATTAAACATATCTACAGGGTGTGTCAAATAGCGGCCAGGCTGTTTAAATCTACCGCAAAAATTGGTTTCTTATCCTATTGTGCTACGGTTGTCTGCAGGGTTGCCCACTGGTGGTGCATCTTTTGTATAAAATTTGCAAAGAGCGAACTTACCGGAGAAAAATATAAACAACGAAAAAGCCTCAACACTTACGGAAACGCAGCGAAGCCATCGGTCTTCAAACCATAGGGCGCCCTATTGTTCAAAGACCTGTGGCTTCGCTGGGTTTCCATAGGAGTTTAGCCTTTCTCTTTCCTTTATTTTTTCCTCGGGTAAGTTAACTCTTTGTAAATTCTCTAGAAAAAATGCACCACCTGTGGGCTGCACAAAAACGTAGAGCAATCGGTTAAGAAACAGACTTTTGCGGTTGATTTAAAGAGCCTGGCGGCTATTTGAGACACCCTGTAGTTCTGTGTTTAAGGGTATTGCTCCTTCTGTGCAATCGATGCAAACAAAATGGTACACATAACTGAGACGGCAAAGTAGACATTGTGTTTTAGTTGGACAGGCCAATGCATGAATCTTAATAAAATAATTGCGGTGGTGCGAATAAAAAAAGAAGTGTGCGGTTATGCTCCAAAACCCCTTTTGCTGCTCCAAAATTGACTTTTTGACTGCTCTGAGAGCTGCTGCGAAACGACTCGGACCAATCACATCACTGTAAATGTCTCCACAGTTGCCTCCACTGGTGAAGGACGTTTTCATCCCGCAGCAGCTTTCTTTCTTTCCTTGTTGTCTCTACACACCCCGTCGGAAAGGACACACTAATTTATAAAGCAAATGGTTGGAATCACGTAAAACTTACAGCTGCCTTCGGATTGAGTTGTTGACTTCTTAATTTAGGATTCCTTGAATATATATGGTGTCAAGTTTTAAATTTACGTTTTTAGGGGTCAGGTGCAACAGGTGACCAGTGTTTTGGAGCATTAAAGGTGAATGAGTGCTCTGCGACCTCAAGTGATCAAAGAAGCTTATATTTCGTAAATTTATTTTTATTTTTTTGCATAGTGTACAATTATTGAATTTGGAACACTGTTTAATGTAGAAGGAATTTGTCCCATAGGTGTAGCCCCTGTTTCCCGGCGCCCAGCTATCCCATGGCTCATATCTTGCGCCACCACAACTCTAACGAGGCAACAGAGAGCCTGTTGACCGTACTGCAAGCACATCTCCTGCAAGAAACCGAACTTCCTGCAACAAAGTACCTTTTTGAGAAGTACTTTAGGAAACAGGAGCAGCCGCTCAAGACCCAGTTCAATTGCCCAACATGTCTGGCGTACATTACTGTGGGAGGTACTGGTGAGATTTCTTGTGTTTGTGGAGAGAAGCGCTCGGCAAAGGTTTTACTTCGTGAAGGCTATTATTTCTTAAGCCTGGATTGGAAAGCTGAGCATCGTAACCTTCTCCAAAAAGAAAGTAACGTGCTTGAAAAGCCTGGCTTAAAGTTTGATGTTGCAGACATCTCTCAGAGTTCGGGTGTATAACCAACTTCCATTGGGCCCGGATGACGTTACTCTAACGTGGAATACTGATGGGGTGCCGATTTTCCACTCTTCCGAGTATAGTGTGTGGCCTCTGGAGATCATGATAAATGAACTCCCATTAAAAGAAAGGATGAACAATGTTCTGTTGGCGGGTCTGTGGTTTGGGTCAAAGTAACCAAACATGCAGTGTTTTTTGGTACCATTCATTGCAGAGATGAACGATTTGAGTACGAATGGTTTCAGTTGGGTAGGCAGTAGTGACATCAGCCATGTAAGTAAGGCCTACCCTGGCCCATTGACTGTCGACACGGTTGCGAGGTGCACGTTTCACAACCAGACCCAGTTTAACGGGCAGTATGGATGCTCCTGGTGTCTGCACCCAGGCCGTGTCGTCGAGCAGGGAAGAGGCCAGGCTCGTGTGTATGAGGTGATGAAGGTTAAGAAAGAACGGATGCAGACTTTCAAAAAGATGCAGACCATGGCACATGGCGTGCTTGGGCCTACAGTGTTGTCGCTAATGCTATTTTTTAGCATTACCAACAACACTGTAGTCGACTACATACACGCTGTGTGTCTAGGTGTGGTCAGAACAACCACCAACCATTGGTTGAAAGGTGTTCACTCTCGAAAACGCTTCTACTTGGGGAGGAAGCAGGAACTGATTAACACTCGTCTCGAAAGCATGACTCCACCGTACGAGTTTTCGCACCTGCAACGCTCCCTGTGCCAGCGCAAGTTCTGCAAGGCGACGGAATGGAGAGCGTGGCTCCTGTATTACTCGCCATTTGTTTTGAGTGGTGTGCTGCCTGCGCAGTATTTCACAAATTGGTGTAGACTGAGCAACATACTGCATGCTCTCCTAGCCGATGTAGTGGCACTCGGCATTCTTGCTACTGTCGAAGCTGACGTTGCAGTGTTCATGAAGGAGTATCAGGACCTGTACGGGTGTGCGCAGATGACCTTTAACGTTCATTTGATTTCGCACTTCTGCGATAGTGTGCGGCAGTGGGTTCCATTATGGGGATTTTCAGCCTTCCCATTTGAGAACATGAATGGCATCATAAAGAAAAGCTTTCACGGAACTCAACACGTACCCGAACAAATCTGCCGAAAGCTGCTGCTTTCGCAGTTTTTACCCACCCATGCAAACTCGCACAACTGTTTTCTTGACACGCCGAAGTTCCTTCAGCACTTTGAAAACTTGACCCGCGGTTACAGGAGGATTTTTAATGTGCAGAAACACACTGATGCGATAACTATTGGGACTGGGTCTTGCAAGCTAACGCCCATGGAGGTTCACTCGCTCCAGAGCATCGGCATCTCTACATGCATAGTAATGAAATTCAAGAAAGTGTTAGGCGATGAAACGAAATTCATTCCCACCTCTTAAACAAGAGCACACGAATGAATTCTGTTGTTTATCTTCGTGATACCACATTCGGCATAATCGAATGCATACTCGTCATGTGTGGTGTGTGCACCTCGAGCTGCAACTGCAAAAAGAATGTGTATTTTTTTCTGCGGAAGGTAGAAGCAAGGGTGGTTAACTTGGGGCTCTACTTTTGCACACATGCATGCACTTGATGTACGGGATGATTACAGAATTGTTGATGTGCGCTTTGTGAATCAGAAGTGTGTCGCATTTTCTGTAGATGGCAAGATATATGCTTCCCCTCTGAACAGGAACATTGACAACTGAGTACATTGACGACTTCATTTCATACCTTGTGTGCAATGCTGTTGAACTTTCAAGTTCCAGACTCGAGGTATACTCGTCTTAAGCAATTGTACAATAATCAGTGATAGGCTGAGAAAGTAGGGAGAAGGGACGGAAAGCATAAAATAGCTGGTATATTGTACTTCCATTTAATGTATTAAATATTAAGAACTGGGAGCAACAATGCAATTTTCATTTTATCCTTGATTTTTTGTTAAGTAAACATAACTTGAGAGTAACATTACTTTTCGGTGGTAACAGTAACTGCAGTGCTTTACTTTTTCATAGCAATAACTGTAACATAATTACTTTTATTGAAAGGATACTAAAGAGTTACCTTTTGAAATTAACTTGACTGGGCTCCATGCACTAGTGCAGGGGTCTCAAGCACTCGGCCCGCCTGGCGTTTGCTTGCAACCCGTGCAATCGGGCATAAGTAAAAAAAGAAAGAGAATTTAGCACTTTTTTACAGCGATCTTGATTGTTGTGGGAAGCGGTGACGTGGTGACGGCATCTTTCACAAGTCCCATAGCCCCATATTTGTCAAAACCAGAAACGAGACGAAGCAAACCAAACTTTCAAATGCCCCCTGTGCTCGAAAAGTATGGGGGGCATTTGAAAAGTACGGGAGCATTTCAAATGCCCCCCTCCGCCAACGTACCGGCCCTTGTGGATCTACATTTTGTGAATGCGGCCCGGCTCCTAAGATGAGTTTGAGACCACTGCACGTGATTACATGAGCACACGCCGGTGCAATGTTCACCTATACTGAAACAAGCTTGGAGCACGTGGAGTGAAAGCTCGCGCTGCAGAACCCAGGGATCCTGGTTTAAATCCCCACCTCTGCGCGTCTTGATCTGGATGAGCATCGTACCGGCGTGCAGTCGTGTATCACTAGTGCGTGGTGCAAATTAAAGACCCCAGGCTAGCGATTTATACTGCACTGGCTAAATTGCTCATCTACAGCTGGGAGACAAGTTGCCCGTTGAGGCAAACTAGGTTCTAGGCTGTATAAACATACACACAACCCCCTCCCCTTCCTACTGAAACAGGCAAGGGTGGAGACCAAAACCAGCACCTCTGTGTTCTGTAATGCAAGCTCTCACTCCACATGTTCTGAGCTTTGGTGCACTCACTCTGCCATAGACCCCTGTACACATTTTAAATGCGAAAAGCATAATATATTTCTCTGACAGCGAAATCTTGTAAGAACAATTTGTGCAATGTACGAGGAGAAACTTGGTCTTTTGGGGCTACAATATGTACCATAGTTTCCAGACTATAAGTCTCACTGTTGTATAAGTCATACTTTTTGTATGGTCAGCTAACAAAACACATAGAAACTGCAATGTGTGGAGCCATGGCCACTTCGAAGACTAGTTTCTGGCCGATCCTATGTCCGAGTGAAAGGCAAAGTTAAAGTATGAAAACAACATGGCGGCATAAAAACACGGTCTGATGTGTCCGGGTGCGCACAGGTCAGCGGCACGGTGTAGATTCCTGAATGCGCACACAGTCGGAGAAACAAGTACAAGCTCTGCATGAAAGATTGACGATTGTGGCTAATGAATTTTCTAGCGAAGCAGAAAGTGCCCATATACATTGGGATTGTCTGGAGTTTGATTTAGGCCTAGTAAATTGATTTAGCAAAAGCTTTTCTGATAAAGCTTATTCATGTTCTCTTAATGCTCTCTCGGCTTGCATAAGTTTCAGTAAAGCAGATGTGCATAGTTCATATTTCTTGCTGTGCAACACGTTGTCCTAAGGAAACATAAAAAGACCGCATGTGCACTGTGCACATTTCATATTCCTTGCTGCATAACATGCTGTCCTCAGGAAACATGACAGGACTGCTAGGAAAAAAACGCATATTCCTTGCTGCATAACATGCTGTCCTCAGGAAGCATGACAAGACTGCTAAGAAAAAACACATAAGTCGGACTGCTGTATAAGACACATGTACAAAAATTTCGGAGAAAATGAACCACGACTTATACACCGGAAAATATGGTACAGCTTGCCTTGACTGTCTGCGCACATCCGTACTTGTCCTTATATAGATCTCACCTTGATTTTATTCTTGCCTAGACCAATTTCTAAAATTCCGTGCTTGTTTAACAGGGTGTCTACCAAATAACTAATTTGAAATTCCCTGATCGTTTTTGGGTCGATGAATGACATGTGGGCAACATTATTCAGCATGGCCGTACCGATGTGCGACCGTCGAAGGTTGTTCTGCACCGACATGCCACTTTTACTGGTTATTTTTTCTTATTTAGCCAACTTTTTGATGATTTCCTTGATCATTCCCTGTCTTTTCCAGATGATTCCTAATTTTAAGAATTCCAGGTTGGTAGACACCTGTTTTAGTTTGTAGACACCTGTCTCAAATTTCCCTTGTTACTTGAGAGCTGGTGTGCTGTTTTAGATTGATGTGTGGTCATGCATACTTGGTGCTGAGTGGTTTCCAGTTTCTGCTCTCGTTTAAATATGAAATTTATCTTCATTTACATTTCGACATTATAAAGCCTTACCATGCGTTCTACTGATGTTTTAACATCATCCATAACATCATCTCTTCATAATGTCGGTGAGGCAGAATATATTTAACAGATGTTATTAGATTGTAGTTTAAAATCAAGCTGAGCATACGGGGGGAGTGCGCTCTATAGGAATGAAGAATCCTTGTGATTTTGAGCGTACCTTGACTGACTGTAGGCATCAGTCTTGTTCTTATGTGCATTTCATCTTGAGTTTAATGTTGTCTGATGCTTGTTTTCTTTAAATTGTGTTTGCTTTAGAAACGTGAAAGATAGTGTGCTATTACAGCTTGCATTCTTGCAACAGTGCCTTGGCTCTGTTTAGATATCTTCATTGTGTCTGTTATCTTGGTAGGCAGAGTACTTTTTCTTGGTTGGCAGAGTTATTTTTGTGTGAAAAAGTTTGCTCACATATTCTATACCTAAACATTGAAGTTTTAGTGTTACAAACATTGGGTCTTTAAAGTACATTGAGAACAATGAATGAGAATCAAAGGATGCTGATTGCATTGATGTGGAACTAAAGAATTGGCAACGTCTTAGCGTACGTTGAAAGATGACTAAGTGGTTTTCCTTTGCCTCACATGTGTTGATGTTGAATTTACTCTCAATAAAATTTATAAAAACTCCCATTACCAAGCCTTCCCAGTGTCTGTAATGTAGTAGTCAAATTCATTTTAAAACTAGCATTTCAAGTGACCCTACTCATTGCACCACCTTTTAATGATTCAGGTGAAGCTTCGAATGGTATGCGGTTTCGAAAACGTGTGACGCGGTTTTTTATCGGCAACATGTTAAAGGGTCGAGGGTTTTGGTGGCAGAAAGTTTTCAGACAGGTTGCACTGGCCTAATTTCATTTTCTGCTCTGGTGGTTTGAGCTACCTCGACCGTAGCCTTTACTGTACTAATTCTACAAACGGGAAACTGGAGCGGAAATGAACGAGTGCAACTTCCACTGTGTTAGCGGCAGGCTTCTGTCACCAGCAAGGAGGACAAATAGGACATCTCGTGCAAGCCATGCATAGGCACCTGGAGCAGTTGGCTACAGACAGCTGAATAGATGATTTGTAGCTTTCAGCAAAGTTTAAATGATAAAATATTTAACAATCTTAGTAGCTTTATAGGCGTCTATATAGTGGCTATAGACAACTCAATGAGGGTGCATCTGTAGCTATGAAGGCATACTTTCTTCCATAGCCGGCTACAGACAGACAGAGTGCGTGCATCTATAGCTTTGCAGTAATGCTTTTTGATGGGTGGCTACACACAACTTATATAGCCGGCTACAGGCAGACTGAATGGTCGTGTATCTATAGCATCGGAGTTATACAATGGTCTATATATGGATTAGTATCATCTGGTGGGCTAGTTGGATAAACATTATTATTAAAATTATCGCAAAGACAAGGAAGGAAGACAGCAGGACAGGAAAGAGCGCTCTTTCCTGTCCTGCTGTCTTCCTTCCTTGTCTTTGCGCTAATTTTAATAATAATGTCTATATATGGGTACAGACAATTGAATGAGCATGTGTCTATAGCATGAGGGCATACACTCTACTATAGCCGGCTACAGACGAACGAATGGCCGCGGATCTATAGCTTCGGAGTGATACAGGTGCCTATAGGCAACTACAGACAACTGAATGGGCATGCGTCTATAGCATTGAAGTTATATACTCTCCTATAGCCGGCTACAGACGAATGAATGGTCGCGGATCTATAGCTTCGGAGTTATGCAGGTGCCTATAGGCGGCTACAGACAACTGAATGGGCATGCATCTATAGCATTGAAGGCATATACTCTCCTATAGCCGGCTACAGACGAATGAATGGTCGCGGATCAATAGCTTCGGAGTGATACAGGGGCCTATATGCTGCTACAGACAACTGAATGGGCATGCGTCTATAGCATTGAAGTTATATACTCTCCTATAGCCGGCTACAGACGAATGAATGGTCGCGGATCTATAGCTTCGGAGTTATGCAGGTGCCTATAGGCGGCTACAGACAACTGAATGGGCATGCATCTATAGCACTGAGGGCATATACTCTCCTATAGCCGGCTACAGACGAATGAATGGTCGCGGATCAATAGCTTCGGAGTGACACAGGTGCCTATATGCTGCTACAGACAACTGAATGGGCATGCGTCTATAGCATTGAAGGCATATACACTCCTATAGCCGGCTACAGACGAATGAATGGTCGCGGATCTATAGCTTCGGAGGTATGCAGATGCCTATAGGTGGCTACAGACAACTGAATGGGCATGCATCTAGAGCACTGAGGGCATATACTCTCCTATAGCCGGCTACAGACGAATGAATGGTCGCGGATCAATAGCTTCGGAGTGACACAGGTGCCTATATGCTGCTACAGACAACTGAATGGGCATGCGTCTATAGCATTGAAGGCATATACTCTCCTATAGCCGGCTACAGACGAATGAATGGTCGCGGATCTATAGCTTCGGAGTTATGCAGGTGCCTATAGGCGGCTACAGACAACTGAATGGGCATGCATCTATAGCACTGAGGGCATATACTCTCCTATAGCCGGCTACAGACGAATGAATGGTCGCGGATCAATAGCTTCGGAGTGACACAGGTGCCTATATGCTGCTACAGACAACTGAATGGGCATGCGTCTATAGCATTGAAGGCATATACTCTCCTATAGCCGGCTACAGACGAATGAATGGTCGCGGATCTATAGCTTCGGAGTTATGCAGATGCCTATAGGCGGCTACAGACTACTGAATGGGCGTGCGCCTATATTATTGATGGCATATACTCTTCTATAGCCGGCTACAGACGAATTAAAAATCGCGGGTCTTTAGCTTCGGAGTGATACAGGGGTCTATAGGCGGGTACAGACGACTAAATGGTCTCGTGTCTTTAGCTTCGGAGCCATACCGTTTTCTATAGGCGGCTATAGAAAATTGAATGGTTTCTGGTCTAAATCTTCAGAGAAATACAATTTTCTATAGCAGTCTAAAGAAATCTTTATGGTTGCGGGTCTTTAGCTTCAGTGCCATAGTATATTCTATAGCTGGCTATAACCAGTCCTATAGGTTTCTATGGCCGACCATAGAGGACCATAGACGGTGATAGCTAACCATAGATTTTTCTATAGACGACCATGACCATTTTTGTATGGGTAGAGCAACGCTGCTCCATCCGAGGAGCCCTGATGAGAATTTAGGCCTAGCGACGAGTACAGATGACCGCACACACGGCGACAGCCGCCGAGTACGGCACCAAACGAGTTCACTCATTTTCCAGTCGCTAGCTTTTGGGTATACAAGCGACGAGTACGCCATAGCGCACGCACGGCGGCGGCCACCGAGTACGGCACCGTACGAGTTCACGGGTTTTCCAGTCGCTAGCTGTTGGGTATACGCACTAACTCTTGCTGCATATGCTGGATAACTACCACGTATACAGAGTTAAAACAAATGGCTGGTTTCCAGAGTTGCCGAGGCTTCGAGCGGCTAGTTTCGAGTTTGTTGGCCGCACCCCAAACAAAACTTTGAGGCGTCGATATCTTTAAAACTACGCACAATAACGAGAAAAAAAATTACACCTTGCAATTCACGGACGCTGACTGCACTAAAAACAGTCATAATCCCAAAATCGAAAGTATGGACCGGAGTTGCCTTTTAAAGAAACATATCTCCTATGGTCACCGTCGAAGCGCTCCCCCGGAAATATTATGCTACGTTGAAACTTAAGCAATATAAAAATAAGGTTGTTGCCATGATTCGTAAAGAAAACCTCATGCACTTTCAAAATAAATTTAGGGACCCTGGTACTGACATATATATATAAAAAAAAATACTTGGTCGCTCATCAATAATCTCCATGGTACGAAGAAGTGCACTAAAAGTAACTATAGCTACCTTCTTTCGCAATTTTCTATTGATAAACGGAGTATTTTATTGGTTTTAACATTTTTATCTAGAGTATCAGCTATTGCAGGAAAACACCAACATTCATGTACTTTAAACGTTGTGTCCTATACTCAGCTTATCTTCCTCGTCTTTTCTGAAAAAGAAATTAGGTCAATCCCTTTTAGCCTTAAGCCTATCAAATCACCAGGTATCGATGGTATTTCAGTTAATGACATGCGCAGAAACTTTGATTTGATGACGGCTGTTTTGCTTTCAATATTTATTCACATTGTGTCTAATGGTATAATTCCATTAACATTGAAAACAGCTTTGGTGATTTCATTATTCGAGGGAGTCGCTCGAAATAACGTAGAAAATTAGCGGCCTATTCCTATTCTGTTTTGCTTTGCTAAAGCTATGGATAACTATTATTATATTTTTATATAAACACAGCTTAGTATCTCCTTATCAGTACGGATTCACACTAGGCCGAGGTACTAAAATGTTCCTTGAGGACTTTTTGAAATGCTCAATTGACCTTTTGAACGAAACAAAGTTCCCTGAGCGATGTTCCTTGATGCCTTCAAGGCATTTGATAGTGTTATCCATCCCGTTTCGTTAACAAACCTTTCAAAGTTATGCTTTCAATGTTCGGTTCTAATGCTACTGGAAAACTTTCTACAGGATAGGCGTTAATGTATTTCATTTGGGGGGGGGGGGGGGTATCAAAGCCATTGTTTTCAATCACTGTTGTTGTCCCTCGGGGTTCGGCCTTAATCCACTATTATATAATCTTTATGTTAATGTCCTGTCCATAGTGGTACCTAATTCAATATTTCAATATGCTGACAATACCGTTATTTTAGCTGGAGCGTCCAATTCTTCAGATGCCTTTTCGTCCTTACAAACTCCGGCAATTAAAACTATAAACTGGCTTGAAGCTAATTTATTAAAGAAAATTCATCCAAAATGAAACTCATATATTGCACAACATTTCGAATAAAAATTAGTATGAACCCTGTTATACTGTTACATACGTTTGGATGTATATCGTGTGCCTATACAGCATACATAATCTATAAAATATGTTGACTTATTTTTTAACACTGACCGAGCCTGACACTCTAATCTTGCTCATGTATGCAAGAAAAGTTGAGTCGTGTCTTGTTTGTTACATAAAGCTAGACAGTTTTGCCACTATACTTTCAAGATATTGTTGTACATGCTCTAGTCTACAGTGTGCCGCGTTACGGCATTACCATGTGTCGTCATTGCGCTCTCCGAAGGCAATTTCGAATTAATTCCATTCTGCGTTCTTTGCTAAAAACATTTTGTGTTAGGATTTATGCTTGGAAATTACATTGACACATCGAAATAATTGCATTTGACTGATTTCAATTCGCTATTGTTGGAAACTATTTTATTCGGCATATTGGGATAGTCAATTTGAAGTTCTATATGTACCTTCTCGTATTCTTAAACCCAAAGAGCGTTACCGGATACCTTGATGTTCGATACAATTTAAAAAAAGAGCTAGATTTTTTATGTACCACCATCTTTGTACAAACTACTCTCCAGCATTGTTAATTTAAGAAAAAAATACAAGCTCAGGAAAGCCCTGAGATATTTTAGTTTGTAAAGTGCTAATTATTTGGCATTTTAATTAAACTTTCTTAGTGTGAATTTTATTTTACATCTTTCTTTTTGCATACTGCTGGTTTCAGTAATTAGAAGACACTGCCAGTCAAACCCAATGTGGCTTAGGCAGGTCTGGCTTCACTTTCGCTTTGTTCCTTTTCAATAAAATTATTTTTATTATTATTATTAGTAGTAGTAGTAGTATTTTGTTTTAACTGCTAATGATGTAATATATTGAAATGATGTATATTAGAAGTATCAAAATAAAATATAAAGTAGGTCCACCTGCTAGTTTACTAAATCTTTAATATTATCCTCCTAATTTAATTTAAAAAAAAAAACATATCGCGGTAATCATGAATAAACAAGCACCAATGTCCTTCGGAACGATGTAAACGCAACGTCCCGTTAAAAAAAGGAGTAAACCAAGCGTATTTTAAAATATAGTTTAATTCCAAATTTTTGTTTTATGAAAAAAATTAAAGCTGTTACAATTATTGTGCCTTGATGTTCTTACCGAGTCCCTAACAAGATTCAGTGACGCTTAGGCGGCCATGTGCATCTTCGGTGAAACATTGCAAAGAGATACGTGTAACACGAGTCATAATAGTGTAAACTCAATATACCAAGACGTCACATAGAGGATCGAACTACTGAAGAACCAACAGACGGGTCGATGAAAATAACTGACCAGAATTTGAGCCGAAATCCAAATGTAAAAGCAGTAATAAAAATATAGTTTTTTATTCACTACCGCATTTCTTCGTCTGCATATGCTGACGGATAGTACATTGATACACGTCAATATTGCCTCAGTATAGATATTTGCAGATTATATAATGTTCTTATTCAGAATTCAAGTATCTCGAACATGTGCACACGAAGAGTGATACATCCCAGTTTTAAAATAAAATTGATAACCGAGTCAAAATATTTCAGACAATATCATTAATTTACTTTCATTCGGCAGCAGAGCGATGTCAGCACCATGTCCTCTATGTAGAACTGTCAACACAACATAACCTGAGTTTTCAACTCCGAAAATCTACGTAGCCTCTATTCTCTTTTCGTAAACATTATCAAATTTCTCTAAAATGAGCCCTAATTAACCATTTTAAAGATCGCGAAATCGAAAAGCACACTACACAGTGCACATTCCAGCCTGGCATGTTCCCATCACAACTATTTTATGCGCCGTTCCCAAAGAATAATGCGCAGTATTTTCTCACGTCTCCTACCCTATATCAGAGAGCTGCAATATTTCGTTTGTGTTTGTTATTTTCTTTTTCGCTCCTCCTACCCGCCAAAAATAAAAACTTCTTTCTGAGAATCATTATATACTCTTGCATTTTTTCATATTATATTATTTTATTTTTACAAAACAAAACACATTAAAGCAGATAGAAACTTTCCGTGAAGCCGAAAAGTGATGACTGAATTTTTTTTTGCCCAGTCACTGCTGTCAGCGTTAAACGTCATCCCTCTTGTTTTCTTTTACAGATCTTTACCAGCAAACAATATTTTTATTATACATCTAGCTTGGTCCTGGGTGACAGCTATCGGCGCGGGTTTTGACCCCCTAGAGATTGGTCTGAACGGCGAAAACAGTCAAGACGACCCAAACGTCTCAATGTCCACTATATTATAGCTTCTTTTGGAATCCCTGGAGGACAGCCAGAAACTGAGCTGAGTGGAAAAGTCATGGCACGTAGGCTGTATCACGAGCAGCACCCAACGGGGCCATGAATCCCGCAAGGCTCTGTAGCGCCGAACTATTACTTTGATATCCGCGACAATAATTAAACGAGCTGCGACGTGTGAGCGCCGCTTGGTAGACGCGGTTCTAGGAACGCTGACGCCGCGTTAAGTGCCTACAGCAGTTTGTAAAATATAATTTAGAACCTCCCTGACGACCGACTCTACAGGTGCCACGGTGACGTAGGTGTGAACAAGACAGCTACCCCCTCCACTTGTTAAGTTGCGTTTCTGAGTGGGAAGAGGGAGTTTCAAGCGAAACATCAAAGGCATTCCTCTTCTCTTAAGAGTAACGAGTGACGTAATTTCTTGTTCCTTTCAGAGAGATGAATTTATGCACGGTAGGAAAATATTAAAATTAATAAAAAAGTTAGTAGTTTTACTTGAATGTTTTCTTAAACGCTTCTGTCACAATAGAGCGCACTGAGACAGCAGGGAACTCGTGCGGGGCACTGCTTTTCTAAGTGTTTTTCACTTCAATCGAAAGTAGGATGAGGATATCCACAATGTTGTGATCGTTTTTTATCTAGGCGTGCGCCGCCAGGACACAAATAGCAGCCCTCCACTTACCATTTACACATAGAAAAATATATATGAATAACCCCTCTTCTTTTTCTATTAACCGCATGCCAGGAGCTTTCTACATTTTCTTCCTCCTAATGCAATGTATCGGCCTACTCTTGGTCAGGAATTTTTCAAAAACGTATGCGGGGTTCTCCGCAATCGGGAATTCGGGAGCCACCAAAACCATTAAAATTGATGTCGCATACGTTGATGTCGCACAGGACACATAAAAAAAAAGAAGGCGCGGACACTTTGCTTGTTTATTTTCTGTGAGACTTTCAGATTGCAATATACCAAAACTGCAAAATCCTGCATTTCACGCCCAAAACCAGAATGCTCACCGCCTCACTAAGCAAACCTTATCTAGTCTCCTCGTTTGAAAGTATGGTTTGATTTTGATGCCGGGGATTTCTTGGAAATGAGCTAGAAAGGTCGGCGACTACAAGTGCCGAATTGAAAATTTCCTCAAAAATGCATTTCAGGAGTGCAGTTTTTCGTGCATTTTTTCTTGATTTTGTTTACGACATTTCGCGAAGCAGCTCCGAACGAAACTCTCGGCGCGGTTCGGTCGCCTGTTGAAATTCTCGATAATGTTTTTCTTATTGCTCCAGGGAACGAGTCACCTCCTCGAGATTTTTCTGCTCAACCAGCCCTACATCAATACACCTCGAATTATCTCAGCACCTTACATACGAATACCCATTTTTCCGGTTTATTTTATAGCGAGCCTCGAAGTGAATATTGTTCGTTATAAAGTTGTGCAATGATAATGTCTGTCATGCGCTGTCCGGTCTCTACCGTAATAAATTTGTATAAATTTTATGCCGGAAATATTTATTTATTTATTTTAGTTTATTTTTATTTACATTCTACCTTCATCGCCCTGTGGTCATTATTGTAATAAGTATTTTATTATTGTTTTAGAAAACATAACAAGTGGAAAAAGAAAACGTCATTATCATCAATGGACACGATATCTTCCGGGAGGTCGTTCCACTCTCTCGCGGGTTTGGCAAAGAATGAATTTGCAAAACTGTCAGTCCTGTAAGTGGGAACAGCAAGCTTTTTAAAATGATCACAAAGGGAAGAGACGTAGGATGGCTCCATAAGATTGGTGGTTCTATTAATTCCTGTTTTGTGTTGAAAGACACGGTGGAAGAATTTTAGTCTTAGTTTTTTTCTTCTAGATCCGAGTGTTTCCCATCCCAGGATAGCTTTTATATCTCTAACACTAGCATAAGGGTCATAGTTGTTCAGTACAAAACGCGCCGCCTGATTTTAAATTGTTTCTAGTTTATTGATGAGGGAGTCGTGATAAGGGTCCCACACAACGCACGCGTAATCAAGAATCGTTCTTACCAAAGAAAGATAAAGTGTTTCTTTAACTTTTCGTGACGCGGATCTAAAATTTCGGCGAATGAAATAAAACATTTTACTAGCCTTTCCGATTGTACGTTCTGTATGTCTGTTCCCGTTTAGGGAATCCGCAAATAGTGCTCCTAGGTAAACATACTCGAACACAGCACATAATATAAAATATAAACATAATATTAACATTCACCAAGTAACGTTGTAGAGGAGCGAACGTCAATCAGTATATAAAAGACGGACATTCGGTTATCTCTCCTCTAGCTAGCTTTTTCTGAGAGAAAACAAGAATGCAATTTTATAATTCCTAATCCCACTTTGTAGTCAGAAAAACAGGTAAATGTTTGTGTGCAGAATCCCGCAGTGATGATCATAACAGCTGAGCGCCTTGGTCACAAACATTTATATTTTGCTTTTGTTGAAAGCGGACATACCAGCAAGCTTACGGAAACCCTGAAAACAAAACTTCACCGTTTTGATCTGCTTTCTCGGCATCAGTGATCGAATATGTAAACCGCTACCGATATTCCGTCATATATCTAAGAATCTACTATACTGTTTTCACCATATATTCCGTCGTTGCTACTCTAAAAACTGCAGTATAGGGCGGCTCTATCTCTTTATGATTAGAAAACTGGCTCCATATATCTGGTATGTGACCCGATTTGATGTAGCTATTCGCTGCTTATAAACCTTTTTTTTTTTCCTTAGAATACTCAAACGCTAGATTTTGGTTTACAGAGAACGATGTTGCCCCGATAAACAAAGAATGAAAGCGATCGAAGTTAATCTAGGGAGCTGCTGTCGTAACAGTGGAATTTTCTGACCAGTGATTATTTTTTTGTTTTTGCTCAGTTTCAATTTAATAACCACAAAGTTGCCTATTTTTAATATCAAACGCCCCTAGCTTACGTGTTTTCCTCTACGTCATTCAGAACCTTTTGAGAGTCGGTAATTTATTTGGAGCATTATATATAAAGCAACAAAAACGCGACATGCGGTTCAATGCAAAAATGTCGATCCTTCAAAAACCCTTTTATTACCTTTTATATTTTCTTTTTTTATGGATTTCTTTCTGATTTTAGTTCCCAAAAGAGTGGGCTGCTCCGTCTATATGTTTTGCTCAGACTCCTTAAGTAAGTAATGATACATACCTCTTTAATTTTGATTTTTAGATACTTGCCTCTGAAACATACGGCCAAAGTTTTGAATACAAACAAAATAAAAAAATGAAAGCCGTTGACACCTCCCTGTAACGCCGAATTAGAGCGCAGCTCTTGAGAAGGAGGAGGGAAGTGTACTGAGGGGAAGGCATACCCCTCCTCCCTCCTCCTCACCTCCTCATCCTGTCTGCTACTCCTCTCTGCAAGCGGCGTCGCCGCCGCCTCACGAGGTGACGTGACCTCACGGGGGTCACGTGACCCCTGCGAGGTCCCGTGACGATGACGTCATTACGATGACTTCATCGTCATCACATCGTGTTGACGTCATCAGCAACGATGACGATGCCGATTACGTCATCAGTGACGCCACTGATGACGTCATTATCACTGATGATGTCATCGGCATCGGCATCGTCACCGTCACTAATGACGTCATTAGTGACGTCACTGATGACGTCATCGGCATCGGCATTGTCATTGTCACTGATGACCTCTTAAGTGACGTCACACGTCCCATAATGCAACGCGCGGTTGCGACGACGGTGACGTCGACGAAGCTCAAGCCGGAAACGGGTGCCTAAGAGCTGTGCTCTAAAATAACAGTAAGGCACAAATGAAGACAGGTAGAAAGGCCTGTGCAGCACATCGAACAACACGAATGCAATTTCCTAGAACGATAAAAATAATTCTCTACCATATTGATCGGTGGAATTAAATAATGAATTATTTCTAATTACGCATGTTGGTAGATTGTTTTACTTGACATTGGACATTCCGTAAAACAGTAGGGCAGATTTTAGTGTATGGTGCTTTCGTGACATCACGAAATCGGGGAAATTATACTCTAGCTCACAACATCGCTCCAGCAGTCGCAAGTGAGTACCTCCGAAATACCACAGGCTGGCATCTTTACATTAACATCATTACATTGAACTTGGGAGGTCGAGCACAATATCATTAGTTAAAGCCGAGAAAACTTTCTCATCTTTATTTAAAAAAACTTGCTCTAATAAAATATTTCAACATTAGACAAATTTGCATTGAATTCATTTTAGTAGAGTTTGCATTTTTAATAATATGTTTGTTAGCTTCATGCATTAGGTTGTTCAACCGGACATCGACGTCAACATGCTTAAGTAACAAAACCTTAAACTGCCCCGCAAACAAAATAAAACTGTTCAAACTGAAAAAGACTTAGGTGGATTCGTCATAAAGGTGGTGGACATTTCCCGAGCCAACATTGTCACGAATGATGATGAGGCAGGAGAAAACCTAATTAAACTAAGTATTCAATGAGGGCGAACATGTTGCGGAAGTGACAGGAAGAACACACGTCGAGAAAACAGCAGAGAGCGACGACGGCGGCAGCAGCAAGCGACGGTGCGTCGGCTTAACAGTTGGCTATCGCGAGAAAGAATCCGTGCATGAATCGGCAATACGGCTCTGGGCTCTTTATCCACTAAACTCCTCATTTCGAGTATTCGTCCTATAATATTTGAAAAAAAAAGCTAGGGCGTGACTGACCAGGTAAGGTGATTCCGGCCTCCTTATCGGTGAAGCTTGGGGGAAGAGTGTACGCGAATCTTCTTTATTAGTTAGTGGTCCTCAAGTTGGAGTCCGCGGACCCTTTGCGTTCTGGGAAGGCATTCTAAGATTTCGCGGAGCCATTTTAGGGTGTCAGCGAATACCAGCCTCATCAATCAAACCGGGCACTAAAAGCTTTTTTTTAGATCGAAAATAGAAAATATTTATTTTCGCGTTAGTCTGTTCGTGTGTATGTCAATGAGAGAAGTCTACTTCACACTAGCACTGATTTGTATCCATTTAATAAATTATTACTATAATTAATCTATGCCTGTCCCTTCCCCACAGAAAGAACAGGGACCTCCCCTTACTGAAAAAAAAAAAATCATTGGAAATTCGAACGGGTGGCAAGCAGGTCGACCCGTTTAAATTAAATGGGGGGAAAATTTGTCGATACGTTTGGATGAAACGTGATTATGGGACACGGGTGCCCTTTTTGAAACGGTACCCATTTGATTCGGGTGCCCGTTCGACCTGCCTCGTTACCGCAAATTTGAACGCGCCATTCGGATGGGCCAATTACTCGCTATTCCTAAACCGGTATCGTCTGGAAGGTTGGTTATCTTAAACTTATTTAAGACGTCGAGAAACTCATAAGCCTATTTAAAGCATGGAGGAAACACCGAAAAAATGTGCTCGCGCAGATGCTTGCAAATGGGCAGGAAAACGGACACAAAAGATTGTTTTCGATTCTCATAGAAGTTTATTACAACCTATTCCGTAGATAAGTACATACATGCAAGCGATCTGTGAACTGTGAAGATGCACTCTAAGCTTTTATACAATTGAGAAGATTGCAAAGCAAACAAGAACCGAGGTAACTCTAGACTGTAATGGCAGACTTTTGAAGAAATTAATCTCCCGGCTGCCGCGAGAATAGACGCTGCAAAATTTTGTAGATAATCTGGAAGAGTACGCGTAGAAGAACGGTCAAACGTTGCCAACACGTAGGTTCCAGTGCACTTACCATGATAATAGCAGACTTGAAAGATGCAATCCAATATATATGTCGACACGGTCAAAGCAGGACAACCACACAAGTTTCAACACGATGCGGCGCACAAGCTGTCATTTGTCGAACCCAACCAAACCACAAGAATTCCTGACTTCTTTGAAGAATCGCATATTGCCAATATGCGCGTACTTTTGGAACACTGCACTGATAGCTTTGGTGCACATCTATTACGTTGTTCAGAGCAATCCGAATAAGACCGCAGGTAAAGGTGACAGATCGAAGCAGGTCGGACGAACGAAGTTCGAACTGCAACGGAACACAAGCAGACAGAGAAAAAAGCGGCTGCCAACGGGCGCGTTTCTGGATCTCGGAGGCAACGCTTATCATCGCGTAGCTCGCGCGCGCCTTGCTGCCCTCCTCTTTCTCGGGTCACGCGATCAGAGAGGAAAGAGGGGGGAGGGGGGGGGGGGAGTGCCAACATCTCCTAGAACAAAAGGCCAGAGTGCTCTTCTCGTGACGTCGCGAAAGAAGGCCATTGGGGGCACACGTCGAAGCGAAGGCAACGCGCGTGGATCGACCGTCGTAAGGCGCTTTTAGTCACATACGCGTGTCTTATTAGCTAAAATGAGCGCTGCACATAGCAAGTGGTCTCAAAAATATTTTATTACACGGGAAAAACATTACACCGCTAAATAATCGGTACGAAATAGTACGAGGTAGGCGTATAAGAGAAAACATTGAGTCACCCAATTATTGCTGTAGGAATGCATATCTTACACTGAAATAATTCGACAAAATGACGAGACAAGCAGTGATTGGACACAGCAAAACAGATCACAGTTAAAAGTCAGGTAGACGTAGTCAACGCGGACACGGCTAGACAAATGTCACTTACGATCATGTAAGCGATGTTATCGCGTGCAGTCACTTTTCTTGCATCATACCCCTGCCATATGGCAAAAGTAGTGTAATTTCGATCGAATGACATTATGGGGTCGACAAATCAGCTTGCGACGCTCGTATAATCACTCAAGACCGCGAGCTGATTAAGTCCCATATCATTTAATGAAAATATATTAACTTTTCCGTGAGGCAGGGGTACTAAACTTACTATTTACAGTCAACTAATTTACTTCTCCCTATGGGTTTGAGCTGCCTTAGAACAAAATATCTTATTTTGTATACAATAATATTATTACCTTATTACAATTAAGATTCTAGTATCAAAGCGGTAAAGGCAATAAAATAACATTAGTATAAATAAACACATAAGCACAAACAACGCACTTTGTATAATCACACAAACATGTTATTCACCTTCCAGTGAAAACTAGAGTATTACCACACAAATTTACAAATGTCGACGCAACCGCACACCGATAACGATCGAACAAGATGCCATTCTCTCACGAAAAAAAACAAAAAAAAAACGACTGCAGCACTTTACACGCGTCCCACATGACCAAGAAAGCCCGTAAATAAGTTGTTCCTTACCTGTCGATGGTATCCATACGTCTCACTATATCCGTGACGAAAACATTTGAACACGAACTTTAGGTCTCTCTCTGTCGAGAAATCTATCGATAATCCACCAGTGTCATCGTTGGCTAGTTGCCACGCATGTCACTCATATCGTAGCAGGACTTGTTCCGCGAATCCACGTAAATGCCGTAGTATCAAGCGAACGCAAAAAGACTACCCGAGACTGCGGTGACGACCAAGAAACGACGGGAAGGATAAAAAAAACGACAAACACACACACGCACATGAGAGCAGCGGCCGCAGCGCGGGAGGCCTAACGTCGTCGACACATCTCTTGCTCGCGTGCGTTCTCTGCGGCGATTACTGGATTTCTTTCGGTTCCGTTCCCTTCTGAAATTCTCAGCGTTCCTTTTTAGACAGTCAGCAGCTCACACACAACGTAAATTTACCAGAATCGGAGCCCGTACGAGAGAAGAAAACGTCCCAGCGGACCGGTTCCTTCGAAAAGTGTGGGGATCTGCGGGATTGCACGTAGTTCCGCAGTTACGGGGATAATCATAAATATAAAAAAATAGTACTTTCAACCTTGGTTGCGCGTTGTATATAATGTTTATATTATATATATAATAAATTGTACAATACTGCGCTTTTAAAACATATATATAATGTCGGATAAACGCTCACGAACACCCCGCGCCACTCGACTAGAAACGTTTTTTTCACGTCGATGCCCAGGCATTTTTCTCACGTAGTTGCGCGATGGACTTTCTTCTCCAACATTGTGACGTAACGAATCGGAGCGCTCTGGCCTTCTCTTCTAGGAGGTGTTGGGGGTGCACGGTCAAGCAGGTCAAGGCGCAGAACACAGGGACCCCCCCCCCCCCCACCCCTCACCCCTCCACCCCCTCTCCACGGGCGTTCGAACACGACGCTTTGCAGCCTCGGGAAGTACGAGAATCGCGCGCATTTCTGCACGCTCGAACGCTAGAAATGGCGCCGGCCAGAAGCTCGGCTTGCACCCGAGCGAGGAAAGTACTCCCCTTACGAAAATGGCATATCTGGACTTATATAAAAAAACATTATATGGGTATATAAAAAATAGGGCATAGCTGGCCATATCAATCACATCAGTTTATATAAGGCATATCTATCCAGATATGCCCAATTTGTTTTATATATTCATATCTGAGTCTGCCAAATCGGGGTATATCTGATTTCCGTATAAGGCCATATATGTCCAAAACATATAAGGCAACCTTTATATATATTGTTGTTTTCTACAAATGCCTACAAAAAGTGACTTCTCATCTGCATAAAAAAATAACAATTGGATATTGAGCATGTACCAACTTTTATTAATTTTCACATGAGCTGCGCTTTACGCCACTCCTGGTTTGGCTCAACTTAATTCCCAGGGAAAGCAGGATTATCGACATTCGCTTTACGAATGTCGATGAAACGTTAATGTCGACGAAGCGTGTGTCCATGAAAAGTTTATCCACGAGAAGGCGGCCGTGGAACGTGTTATCACGAAACGCAGGAAGAATAAAAAAATCAGTACTCTACCTGCAGTTGTTACATGATTTTAGAATTTCGGAGAAATTATTCTCCCGGCTGCCAGACGATAGACATGGCCTAATTCTAGAGGTAATCTGGAAGATCACCCTTAGGAAAACGATCAATGGTCGCGAAGTAGGTTGCAGCGCACTTACGTTGACGAGACGGGATTTGAAAGGTGTAATCCGAGATATATGTCGACATGGCCACGGCAGAACCACCACTCAAACACAAAAACCAGGAGGAAGATGTCCGTGAAGATTCAACACGATGTAGCACAAGCTGTCATTTGTAGAAACGCACACTAAACGTATCACAAAAAATCTTGAGCTTCGTTGAAGCAATCACTTCTTGCCGATATACGGGTAGGACTTTTCGAATTTACTGCAGAAGCAGAAATCCGCAGCACCCACGCAGGGTGCAACACATGCCAAACTAGTTCCGGCAGAACGGATTCCGTGATTGCCAACGGCTAATGCGTCATTCGTCACACCACGCGACCACGCTTCTGATATTTCCCGCGCACAGAGAGCAAAGTCTATGGCTGGTTGGTTCGCAAAGCGTGCACGTTCTACCACGTTTTCAGCTTAGGGAGAGCGAAAAAAGGACAGAAGGAAAGGCCAAAACGGGAGTGCACACACAAAAGGCTTATCGGCTTATCTTCTGGGACCTCCCAACAATGACCACACCGACAGAATTTGCCACTTGTACCCAAAATTGATGGTGCAGTGAATGCTATGTGTGGCCTTGAACTTGAGGCAGGTTACAACGGTTAAACCAGCTGAACCACGAAAATAGGGAGAAAGGAGTGAAGACAGGCTATCGCTGGACTACCAACTATTTAATACTGATTCTCGTTTTCTTCTCTTTGTCTCCTGGCGTTGTGGCTACCTTCTCGGAACTTATTCCATCATTTAGTGTTATTGCTCCTCTATTATTGCCTTCATTTTCTTGCTACTTGATCTTTCTGTGCCATCTCGAATACTGGTTTGCCGAAGGAATCTTTTTTCGCTTGCCTGTAGGGCAATAGATGGTGAACTGACGCAGTTTTCTTCTTTATCTTCGATGGCCAAGGCCTCAAGTATCTCGCGGGCGAGCTGGTCTTTGTGGTGAGCCAAGATGGTTCCCATTTCAAGCTTTGCCTCGCACGTGCATGCTCGACAATGAGCAGCTAAATGGCCCGGCCCTGCTAGGGCTCTTATGTTTGCTGCATGCTCACGTGCTCGATCGTTCACGCACCTTCCCGTTTGTCCAATATACACACGCCCACATGACAGTGGAATGTTGTAAACTACTCCCTTTTCGCATTGGACGTACTTATTCTTATGCTTGGTGTTGCAGGTGCCGGTGTTGTTGGCCTCTCCTAGATTAACCTTCCGGCACATGGCGTACCCTTTGTTGGGTGCCGAGCACACTACTTTGACGCCCTGCCTTGTGGCGATCTTTTTCAGCCTATGGGTGACACCATGAATATACGGAACCACCGCGAAAGGTGATTTAGGAACCTTCTTTCGTGTGTTAGAGTCATCCTTTCGGCTGGATCTCTTGATGTTTTGGCAGAGTTTTTCACAGATGGAGGCCAAGAAGGGTCTCGGATATCCGGCCTCATGAAGTCTGGAGATTTGGGTCCCGAAGCTTCTTCCCATCTGATGTGAACATGTTTTCCTGAGGCTAGCTGTGAGAGCTGTGGTGGCGACCCCTTGCTTTACATGTTTCGAATGTTCAGAGTCAAAGGGAAGGAACCCTTTCCCCGATCGCGTTTCGTACCTCCAACAAACGTGTTCATTTTGGAAGTCCAAGGCCAAATCCAGAAACCTGATACACTTATCAGCGGGAAGCTCGTATGTAAAGGTGAGATACCCGAGATACTTGAGGCCTTGGCCATCGAAGATAAAGAAGAAAACTGCGTCAGTTCACCATCTATTGCCCTACAGGCAAGCGAAAAAAGATTCCTTCGGCAAACCAGTATTCGAGATGGCACAGAAAGATCAAGTAGCAAGAAAATGAAGGCAATAATAGAGGAGCAATAACACTAAATGACGGAATAAGTTCCGAGAAGGTAGCCACAACGCCAGGAGACAAAGAGAAGAAAACGAGAATCAGTATTAAATAGTTGGTAGTCCAGCGATAGCCTGTCTTCACTCCTTTCTCCCTATTTTCGTGGTTCAGCTGGTTTAACCGTTGTAATATGTACCACCAACTAGCTCAGCTTCTACCCCCTGTTAGTTATCTTTCTAGTTATCTGAGCACGCCTAGCCTTAATTTCAACCTTCTGAAACCGGAGGCCCTATGCCTCTGTATTGCAACTTCCATCTGCCAAGCAAGACTGCTCTCTCGGAGCATACAAAAAAAGATCCTCCTGGTTGAAGTGCAATCCTTCTTTGGAGCGGTAAAGCCATCCCAGGGGCACGCTCAACGAGTGTCGAAGATCCTCAGGTCCGAAAAGTGGCGGCAGGTCCGCCTCCTTACCGATGTTCTGCGAACTAGGTGTCCTACCTACAACTGGTTTTCCAACCACATCGCAAGGACAAGGTATACGACGGAGAACCTATGGATTCAAAGTTTCCTCCCGATCTGGCGTCACCTCTTGGCAGCACATCGACTAGCCAAGGAACTTGAGAAGAAGCATCCGATCCAGGTGATCGGCAATGTAGAGATTTCCACAACAGCAAGACAGGTGCTGGAAAAAGGGCCTAAGTTCGCCATAGCTCCCAAGCTCGAGAAGTGGACAACGTTGCTCTCGTAAGGAAGATAGCCGCCAAGGCCCCCAAGAGAAAGGCCCTCAAATCATAGATGAGGGCATCCAAGCCTTTGAAAACCTCAAACACCAGGGAAAGGCAAAGGTGAGCTTCGGATCTACCATTCAAGAGTTACGAAGGAAAGACCTTAAACTTTGCGTCTCGGACAAAGAAGGAGGTTTTGTGGTTCTGAATTCAAACATCTATGAAGAAAAGGCCCAACAAGCGATTAATAAGAATTTCATCAAGGTAGACGATAAACGGGCAAAAGCAGCAAAAAGAACCATCATTGACCTGTTCGACCAAAATCAAGCCAGCCTTTGCACCAAGATCAAAGGAGCGGCAAATGGCCAGCTTTCGATGTTTTTCTCCGCCAAAACTCACAAGGAAGGCATTCCTTTTCGGGCCATAGTCTCCGAAAGGACAACGTGGCAAGCATGTGTTTCCAGGTTTCTGGCACAACACCTCTCAAAAATACATATTGAGGATCCCTTCCGGATTCCCAACTCAGAGCAAGTAATAACTTATCTTGAAGAAAAAGGAAGTAGTATTGTCTCGGGGTTTTCCCTGGACGTACAGGACATGTACTACTCCATCCCTCAAGCAAGGCTGCTGCACGTCCTCAGAGATACCATTGATAATCAAGGCCTTGCGAAGTTCCAAAATGGAGCAGGTGTTAGCGTAGATACCTTCTTGGAGGTTTTAAGGGTGTATCTTTCCGCAACGGTAGTGACTTACCAAGATCAGCACTTTGTCCAGAAGAGTGGAGTGTGCATCGGGTCCAAAGTGGCACCGTATTTGTGTGACGTCTTTTTAGGCGCGTCTGGGGTTGCTATACAACAAGGTTTGAAAGATCCACGGGTTGCAGTTATTTTTCGGTATGTTGATGACTTTCTTATTTTATGTACCTCCGAAGTTGATGAAACATCAGACGGATGCCTTAACACCACTCTTAGGGATTTTCAAGCAAATTGCATGGGCCTCACCTTTACATACGAGCTTCCCGCTGATAAGTGTATCAGGTTTCTGGATTTGGCCTTGGACTTCCAAAATGAACACGTTTGTTGGAGGTACGAAACGCGATCGGGGAAAGGGTTCCTTCCCTTTGACTCTGAACATTCGAAACATGTAAAGCAAGGGGTCGCCACCACAGCTCTCACAGCTAGCCTCAGGAAAACGTGTTCACATCAGATGGGAAGAAGCTTCGGGACCCAAATCTCCAGACTTCATGAGGCCGGATATCCGAGACCCTTCTTGGCCTCCATCTGTGAAAAACTCTGCCAAAACATCAAGAGATCCAGCCGAAAGGATGACTCTAACACACGAAAGAAGGTTCCTAAATCACCTTTCGCGGTGGTTCCGTATATTCATGGTGTCACCCATAGGCTGAAAAAGATCGCCACAAGGCAGGGCGTCAAAGTAGTGTGCTCGGCACCCAACAAAGGGTACGCCATGTGCCGGAAGGTTAATCTAGGAGAGGCCAACAACACCGGCACCTGCAACACCAAGCATAAGAATAAGTACGTCCAATGCGAAAAGGGAGTAGTTTACAACATTCCACTGTCATGTGGGCGTGTGTATATTGGACAAACGGGAAGGTGCGTGAACGATCGAGCACGTGAGCATGCAGCAAACATAAGAGCCCTAGCAGGGCCGGGCCATTTAGCTGCTCATTGTCGAGCATGCACGTGCGAGGCAAAGCTTGAAATGGGAACCATCTTGGCTCACCACAAAGACCAGCTCGCCCGCGAGATACTTGAGGCCTTGGCCATCGAAGATAAAGAAGAAAACTGCGTCAGTTCACCATCTATTGCCCTACAGGCAAGCGAAAAAAGATTCCTTCGGCAAACCAGTATTCGAGATGGCACAGAAAGATCAAGTAGCTAGAAAATGACGGCAATAATAGAGGAGCAATAACACTAAATGATGGAATAAGTTCCGAGAAGGTAGCCACAACGCCAGGAGACAAAGAGAAGAAAACGAGAATCAGTATTAAATAGTTGGTAGTCCAGCGATAGCCTGTCTTCACTCCTTTCTCCCTATTTTCGTGGTTCAGCTGGTTTAACCGTTGTAATATGTACCACCAACTAGCTCAGCTTCTACCCCCTGTTTGAGGCAGGTGCCATGTTCTGCCTTATCACCAGCTTCTAGACTGTAGGCACGCGGTCCTAACCGGAGACACGATTGGCCTAAACATGCATAGGGTCTCCCTGCTGTCAAAACCGAGTCCAGCTTTAGAACTTCCAAAGAAGCTGTCCAGCCCAAAATATAATTTTAAATGAAAAACTATACGCCACTATTTTTTGTGCACGATGTCCACAAATAAATATATAAATATATATATATATATATATTTACCATTAAATTTAAAATTAAGTGTACACTGTTAGGTTCGCTTTTTTAAACGAAAGAGTAACACATAAAAGACACCACGGACCGCACATCTTCCGACTTAAACACATGATGGATCGCCGACGCTCGCAAACGGAAGGTTGCGATTCTGCGCGACCGGTTATTGAAAGATGCTGCGTAGGGCACTCCGGGCGCAACAGCTTCGCAGCCGTTCGGAGGGAAAAGGATTCGTGACGACGAAATAGCGTCTTGCATCTTCAGTGAACTAACGGTTCGTGTTTCCCCGCTAAATTTGGCGGGGAAACATGGACAAAGTCATTTTCACTGCTAGATTTAGCGGTAAAATTGACGTCACGTGACATAAAAACCAATTCAATTTCCCGCCCGCGAAATTTAGCGAGGCGGTTACACCGATGCCGACGGCGACGCCGACACCGCTTAACGCGGAGACGGGCGCCTAAGATCTGCGATCTAAAATCCATTATTTTATTAACTCGCTTTCGGATCTTATGCACTTTGTCATATTGTGTAACACGTCAAACATACAACCGAATCTCATTTGTCTTTCAATCTTCAAAATGAGCAATTGATTAATTGGTGCAAATATCTTGAATAACTTCACTTTAAGGATGTTAACAATAGTTAACCAATTACGTGAAACTCATGCAACATAGATAAATTAACTAGTGTCTTCGCGAGTACATATAACTGTTTGCTTGCACGACCGAAACGGGCCCTAATATCATTAGCAGGGGATATATTTTTACCCATATATGTCGTGAACGGGCTATATAAGCAGTATTTGAACTTTTAAACCGCGACATATGGCCGTATTTGCACGCGTATATGGCGATATATGGCAGTGTTTGCCCACATATATGGTGATATCTGGCCATATTTGCTCCCATATATGGCGGTTTAGGCCATATCTGACTCCTGATATTATCACATATGGCCATATATAAAATATATCAAGGCCATATCTTACATTTTCGTAAGGGTCAGCACGAGCTCGTAATTTGACTGCTGTAACGGCGGGCTTGCTCTCGCAATGCTCCATGTTCTTGCAGCCACGTGTTCGCGCGCTACCTTCCCTGCGTCTTGAGTTGAGGTGAAACGGACTAGGGTGCTTCAATGTCCAGTTTGGGGTGATGTCACCCTTTGTAGTACCTGATGCTGGCAGCACGCGCTCACGTGTAAAATACAAAGAAATCGATGAAAACAAAATATCGCCATACACAGTCAGTGCCACAAACGCGCGCAGGGACACGCTCTTTCACGGGCTTTTGAACGAAAGAGAAAAATAAAAGTGTGGGACAAAATGGCCAGAAGTCTCCATCCTAAGCAAAGCGCGCATGAAGGCACCCTAACGGAGTCTAGAAGTATATTCTTTCACGCGGTCGCGTTTTCTGCGAGAGAGATCCCAGCTGAATAAGTACATTGAGGCAACAAAGAACGCTAAAGTTTTAAAGTATACGCGTGACGCGTATACGTAAAAAAATGTTTATTACAGTTGCAGTATAAGTGAACATCAGTGTAATCAAAATATAAATATAATTGCTTGAATTACGCGGACGATCTGTGTAGCGACTTCCAGAATGGGTCGTTAGTAAGGACCCGGGAGACGAAGTGTACGCTATGAGGGCTGCGACTCGACTGCCCGTCGGAGCCAGTTTAATGCCTAGCCGCTTCTAGGACATTGTTGCCAGATGAAGCTACTGATACCGTTGCATGCCGTTACACCTCCCTTTCTTTAACCAAAGGTGTTCAAAATTTTTCTTGATCAAAATTACGGTCATAGCTGAGTCTTCGTGGAGGCCGACGCGTCCGATTACAATGTCGGACTGGTGGTGGGTCAGGTGCACGAGCGCTGACAGGAGGACCAAGATCCAGGTTGGGCTGCGAACCGTCCTGGTCTTGAAGCGGGGGGTCTCTTGGCTCTGACTCCACTAAGGTCTCGCCTGAAGAGTCTTTTATCGGGCTTTCTTTTCAGCTCGCGTTGTGGTCCACTCCTCGGGATGTCTGTCGATGTTGCAGGCCTCTGGAGTGGTCCGCAAGTGCTGCCTGTTTCTGCGATACTCCGCACCATCCTTAGCGACAACCTTTTAGGAACGCGGAGCAGCTTGGTCCTTGACTTTTGCCTTTGTCGTCCATCCTTTGTCACTTTTAATTCGAACGACATTCCCTGGGCGCAGTCCTGGTAGTGCTCCTCTGGTGGTGCGACGCTGCATCCGCTTTGTGGGGGGATCACGCGGTGACATGGTGAAGTCTGATAGGCCACAGCGTAGACGACGTCCCATCAGCAGCTCGTTTAAGCTTTGGCCGCACTTGAGGGGCGAAGTTCTGTAGTTCAGCAGACCTTGATAGAAGTCTCCTCCAGCAGAGCAAGTCTTTTTCAGGATATGTTGGATGATCTGCCCACCTTTCTCGGCTAGCCCATTGGACCGCGGAAATCAAGGGCTCGACGTGATGTGCCTGAAGCCGTAGTCTGCTGCGAAAGTCGCAAATTCTCTGGAGCTGAACTGGGGCCCGTTATCTGTCAAGACCTCGAGCGGTATGCCATGTCTAGCAAATATAGACGAAAGTTTTGATATAACGAAAGGAGCTGTAGTGCTTTCCAGTTGGTCAACTTCAGGGTAGTTAGAGTGGGCTTCATAGACAACCAGATACGTTTTGCCTACATGTTGACATAAGTCTGCTCCTTCTCTTGTCCACGGAGAAGCGGGAGATGATCTCATCAGCAGCGGTTCTTTGGGCTGAGCGTACGAGTTAACTTGCACGTTTCACACCGGTCAATCATATAACTGATCTCTTGAGACATTCCGAGACAAAACATCAATGGACGAGCTTTTGCCTTTGATTTATTTATTCTCAAGTGACCCGCATGCAGCTTCCGGAGCATTTTGGGTCTTAGCACTTTGGGTATCACCACTTTGGTTCCCTTACACAGCAGACCACCTATGACTGAAAGTTCCGAGGCATAAGACTTGTGTTGGCCAATGAGCGGTTGATGATTTAAAAGAGCTCCCATGACCCTTGACAAAACAGGATCCCGTGCAGTCTCTTGTACAGGTATTCTGCCTGTCCTTTCACTCACCACACTGGAAGGGACAGAGACCACATGGACCTCGACGTCGTCGTTGTTGTTCGGTACCGTTTGGCTGGAGGGGCTAGGCGCTCTGGATGGCGTGTCTGCTGGAAAAAGAAGTTTGCCTGGCACATAACTGAAGTGGTAGTAATACTTCATTAATCGCAAGAAAAGCCGTTGCAATCTGGGGGGCATGTCACCCAGACATCTGTTTGATATTGCAATCAAAGGTCAGTTTCTATGTCTACTTTCCGGCCATAAATAAAGTCGTGAAATTTTTCGCAGCCGTACACAGTTCCCAAAGTTTCCCTCTCAATTTGGGAATATCTGGTTTCGCAATCTGCTAGGTGTCTTGAGCTGTACGCTACTGGTCGCCACTCGGGGCCATGATTCTGGAAGAGTGCAGCACCCAGACCGTACCTTGAGGCATCTGTTGAGACCTTCGTCTGCTTGCTCGGGTCGTACACTGCCAGGACAGGCGCGTTGGTGAGGGCAACCTTGATGCTGTCCAGTTCCTTGTTGTGTTCTGGTCCCCATGTGAAGTCTTGGTCATGCTTGAGCAGCTCGCAGAGTAGGGCTGTTTTCTCATAAGAGTGAGGCAGATATTTTCCGAAGTAGGTGACGAGGCCAAGGACTCGCTGGAGCTCTTGCTTGTTAGTGGGAACTGGTACTATCTGTAAGACACTATCGATCAAGTCCGGTGAAGGCTGAATGCCCTTCTCACTAATTCTGTCATCTAGAAAAACAAGTTCTTTCATGCCAATTTCACATTTTTCTGGATTCAGGGTGATCCCGTTACGTTGGGCAGCACCCAAAGCTGCTCGTAGGCGCTCTTCATGTTCGCTATCGTTCGCGCCCCACACCAGCACATCATCTACGTAAACCCGGACACCCGGAAGGCCGTCAAAAGTCTGAGACATAGCCTTTTGGTAGACTTTCGGCGCTGATGCCAGACCAATTGGCTTGCGGAGAAACCGGTACCGTCCAAAGAGGGTGCTAAATGTGCAAAGGCGCGAGCTTTCATTGTCAAGCAGAATCTGGCAGAAGCCAGAATTTGCGTCTAGTCTTGAAAACACTCTGGCATTCGTTAGCTCCGCTTCGATGTCCTCGCGTTTGGGCATCTCGAAGTGCTCCCGTCTTAGACATTCATTGAGGTTGCGGGGATCCATGAAAATTCTTAGGCAGCCATTCTTTTTTCGAAGGAAGACCAACGGGCTTACCCATTCAGTCGGTTCGTCAATCCTTCCAATGATGCCTGCCGCAGTCATCCTCTCCAGTTCTTCTTTCAACGGCTGCTTCAGCAGGTGAGGCACACGTCGTGGAAGCTGAACAACCGGACGGGAACCCTCTTGCAGGACGCTCCGGTAGGCCTTCGAAAAACATCCCAGACCACGGAACAGTTCTGGATAGTCCTTCATGACACGCTCTCGGAGAGGCGTCGATTCTGGCTGAGCTTTTGACGTTACGTCAGCCACGTCGGCGATTCCGTGGACAAGGCCGAACTGTTCGCTTGCCGCAAGCCCCAGAAGCGCGTGTCTCGTCTTCACTACAACGAATTTCACGTCGACTGCCTTATCTTGATGAGTCACCGACAAGACCAGTGTGCCAGCGTGCTTGATAACATCGCCACTGTAGCTTAGCAATGTCACTTTGACCTCTTTCAGCTTGACTTGAATACTGCAGTCGCTCAGCCAGCTCAAGGGAAGTAAGTTAACTTGGGAGCCAGTGTCAATTGGTTTCGACTTGCAGAACACCGCAACGTTATTGTTTTAACAAGTATTTGGCACATATTAGGTTTATAACAAGTATTCGGCGCATATTCTCTTCAAAAGGCAAGTTTTTGCGCTCGTCAAAATATGCTAAAACATATAACATGTTTTTGTTGACAAAAATAATCCCTGGAGAAGGGGAACAAGGGGGACAAAGGACAAACACAAATCTCCAAACGTAGCTAGGTGACAGATGCGCGACCGAAAAAAAATTCACCTGGTCTTGGTACAGGACGAGGCACCTCTCTATTTCCATGCAAGCGCTCTACCAACTGAGATGACCAGGAGTTGGACGTCAGTAGAGCAAACGGGGTTTTATCAGCTGCCACCAGTGTATCACCAACAAGGGTAAACGGCTTGCATTTTACGGTTATAATTATAATGCAATTAAATGCAAAGTTGCAAACGAGCTGGACATGAATGACGAAAATACTTCCTGGAGAAGGAGAACAAGAGGAGCATAGGCAAACACAAATCTTCGAACACAGCTAGGTGACTAGTACGCGACCGAAAAATCCACCTGGTTCATTTAAACATTTTTGTTATCTTCTTTTCGGCTGATAAAATCACGGGGCTCATTCTCATCGCTTGGGGTCTTTTATAATAGGAAAGCGTCGTCCTGTTTTAGTGAAGTTTCAGTCTTTTAAAACTAGAGAAGGTGTCCTGCAGGCCAAGCCAAAATTAAAAACCAGTCCTCTTTGTGTTTCAGAAGATATCAGCTGTTCGTCTCGTTTAGCTCGGTGCAAACTACTGGAGGATGAAAAGAGCCAGAAAAACTAGTTTGAGCCATGTTATAAAAAACGTTTTGTTAATAAAAGTGTTATGCGTACAATGAAATTGAAGACTGTATTTACGAAGCAGCAGCCGCCTCATTGGCTCCGAGGCGAGAGCGCTGGCCCACGGATCCCCATGTGGCGGTTTCGAATCCCGGCCGAGGTGCCCGCAATCTGACGGAGGCTTATTGCGGAGAAGGTGCCGTGTAACCGAGCTTTCGGTTGCACGTCAAAAGATCTCCAGGTGGTCGAAATTAATCCTCTGTCCACCGCTGGGGCGTGCCAGATGCCCGTCGTTGGTTTGGCACGTAAAACCCCCGAATTTGATTTGATTTACGAGGCAGCATGCCTTGGCGCGAGGTTTTTTCTGCGTCACCCCTATCCTATTTGCAAACAGTGTTAACTTCTATGCCAACGTAACAATCAGCACGAGGCAGAAAAGTGGCTTGGCCTTTTTCAACCGTTTCCGTTTTATTTACTAACACTTGCAGTCTAATCTGTAAACGAGATGAATTCTGCTCAGTTGCTGATTCGTGCGATGCTGTCGTCATCGCTCTCACAGAGACATGGCGTTCTAGCAAAGTGTCTGATAGCGAGCTGTTTTATTTTAAAAAATATACGTTTCAGCACATTTCGCTGCGATAGACGTGACAGAAGTGGCGGTGGTGTTTTATTTGTTGTTGCTGACTCGTTAGGTTCTCGCCCTGTCATTGTAGCCTGTGAACTAGAAATTGTTTGGGTTTGCGTTTTTTTAAACATAAACGATAATGGGTGTATCTCATCGACCACCCACTCGCAGTAGTTCATTTGTGAATTTGTTACATAATTGGTTTAACTAAATTTCCGTCTAGTATCCAGGAGTGCCAATTATATTAATGGGTGATTTCAATTACCTCAACATTACCTGGTCTAATGTATGTCCTGTTTCAACCCCCTTATCATCTGAAGCTAACGAGTTTATTGAACTCTGCTCTGATTTCAACTTTTCTCAACTTGTCTCAGAGCCCACTAGGGTCACAAACATTTCATCAAACATACCAGATGTCGTATTAACAACGCATCCGAGCGTCATATTGCCGCCCGCAGGGCCGAGAAAGCAACGCTCGGTCACCGACATCTAGAAGATTCGCGTTCATTCTCGCACCAGACGTAGCTTTCCACCTGCTTTGTTGTTCTCGAAAGTGCCAGTTCATCCTCGCCCCGAGCGCGCGACGCTCGAGCCTTCTTTGCCGAACTTTCGAGATAGTGACGCACTGTAGATAAGCAGCTACCCGCGACCTTGTCGAGTCAGTGTCGCTCGCGCTTTCTGTTTCGCCACCGAATCGCCGCCTGCTTTTCTGCTGCCTCGACGCTCTTTCGTTATTTATTTTTGGTTGGCACAAGTTCGCCCATGAAACCATTATTTTCAGTTCAATTTTCGCCTTCTCGTCACCTTAATTCGTGACAATATCATCACTAACATACCTGACATGTCTCAGTGATCATTCAGTTCTTCACGTTTCCTTAAATATCCCAATTGTAGCGCCCAAAATTCACACAAATTCATCCATGACTACAGCAGAGCTGATTTTACGTCAATTAACTTCTACTTTTCTGAGCTCCTTAATGATTACTTACCCGAGTTTTCAGAGCGCTACATTGAGTCTAATTAGATGCTGTTTAAAAATGTTGTTTTAATATTATTTGAAAAGTATATACCATCAAGGAAGATTCGTTGCAACCCAAACTCGCCTTGGTTTAACTCTAATCTCAGGCGCCTGCGAAATAGAAAGAAAATACTGTTTCGCGCTGTCAAACGATCATGCATTGATGCACGTTGGGCAGCGTACAAAACTGCAGATCAAGAATATACACCAGCTCTTACGGAATGTAAATCACATTTTTTAATCATAAACTAAATATCATGTCAGCTACTAATCCTATACAATTTTGGAATATCGTTAACCCAAAGTGTCAGTACAAAATTGGTCTTCAATCCTCTGATGGTATGGATACACCAGAAACTGAAACATAAATGATGTTTTAGTATATCATTTACAACCTTTGATGTGAACCAAGTACCGGTATTGTCGTTTTCTGATACTTTGCCTGTAGACCCAGTGGCTATTGACGCGATTGGTGTTGCTGGCATTATTAATAATATGAACCTTTCGTCCTGCGCCGGAACAGATGGGATTAACAGCAAGTTCTTAAAAAAATTGTAATATGTATTGTTAAATAATTTTTTTCAAAACCTCTTTTGCAGTCTCTTATCCGTGGCGTTGTCCCCAGCAATTGGGTGGTTGTGAAGGTGGTTCCTTTAAATAAATCTGGTGAAAAACAAAACCCATCCAATTATCGACCAATTTCTTTAACAAAAGTGCCGTGTAAAATATTTGAACACGTCATTTACTCGCAGTTGATAAATTTTCTTGAAAATAATGACTTCTTCCCAAGTTCACAACATGGCTTTAGGAAATATTTTTAATGTGGGACGCAACTACTATCCTTCACGCATGAGTTTCACAATAATCTTGATAATCATAATGAAACCGATTGTGTTGTTTTTGGATTTCTCAAAAGCCTTTGACAAAGTTTCCCACAAACTCCTTCTTCGTAAACTACAACCACTTAACATTGACCCGTATATATTGCCGCGTGCGCAGCTTGCCAAGTAGGCAGCGCGCGTGGCCTAACGGTTATAGCGCCTGCCTCCCACGCGAAAAGTCAGGGTTCGATTCCTGGCCGCGGGGTTCTGGTAAATTCGAGAACCGTGTTGCTTGTTCGAGTTTAGAAAGTTCTACACGCCGAACCTTCTACGCCGATTATTCTAGAAGCCTACGCGTGTACATAAGGGGCTTCGCGTGGCGAGCCAAGTCAGTTTCGCCTCAGCGTTCGATCTTGCTGCTTCGCCGCCTTCGACGCCAGCGACGCTCTCTTGTTATCTTTCTTTTCCCTTTTATTTTTGGGCACAAGTTCGCCCCATTAAACGTTCAGTTTACTCAGTTATTATCGCCTCATCACTTGTCATTCGTGACATTTTTTGGTATAGGTGCTGGGTATCGCATTCTATGCCCGTGGAGCGTACCCCTCCGAAAACACGCCGGCCAAGAGACGTGCTCAGCCCCAAGGAAGAAGACCGCGACGATGACCACGCCACCCGTCGTTGTCCTACCCGTCGCTGCCCGTACGCCCGCGTCCTTCCACGGTGAGCCTTATGAAGACTTCGAGGAGTGGCTGCAGCAGTACGAGCGAGTGGCCCAGCACAACGGATGGACGGACGAACAGCGCCTGCAGAGTCTTTACTTCGCGCCCGAAGGGACGGCCAGGCACTGGTTCGAGAATCGCGAGACTTCCTTGATCTCGTGGACCGCCTGCAAGGATGCGCTGAGACGGACGTTCGCCAACCAATATCGACGGGAGAGAGCCGAGGACCTTCTTCGAATAAGGACCCAGGGCGCAAACGAGACTATCACCAGTTTCGTCGAGGATGTTTTGCGCCTGGTCGCTCGCGCCAACCCTCAAGCCACCGACGAAAAAAAGCTGCGGATCCTAATGCGAGGTGTAAAGAATGACATCTTCGGTGGCCTTGTTCGCAACCCCCCATCCACTGTCGAAGATTTCGTCACGGAGGCCACGAACATGGAACGTGCCCTCCTCGCAAGAGCCAGCCACTACCATCGGCACTCGAGCGTCGCTGCTGCTTCTGCATCGGGCCACGATATCAGCCCAAGCATACCCGGCCTTCGTGACATCATCCGCGATGTCGTCCGGGAGGAGCTTAAGAAGCTCCTGCCGACTGCTGAACGCCCGGCCTCAATCTCCATTGCCGAGGTCGTCCGAGACGAAGTTCAGCGAGCGGTCCTACCAGATGCCCCTGTCACCGTGGCCGCACCCGAAGAACTGACGCTGACCTACGCCGCCATGGCCCGACGACCGCCGCAAGCTCACCGCCAGGTCACGGCACCACCCCGACATGAACATCCAGCACCGCAGTATTCCCGACGCCAGGAAGATCGGGCGTACGTCCGCCCAGAACAAGCTGCGCCACGAAAGACCGACGTGTGGAGGACGGCCGATCGACGCCCGTTGTGCTATCATTGCGGTGAAGCCGGCCACATTTATCGTCAATGCCCCTACCGACAACTGGGGCTGCGCGGGTTCCACCCGAACGACCCGCGCCCAAGGTATGACGAACGCCCTCGCGACATTGAGGAGTACCTCCGACGTTCGCCATCTTCTACGCTGCCTCTCCGCCGTGAGTCCCGCTCACCGTCGCCCAGACGTTCAGCGTCTCCAGCGTCACGACCCCGCCGAGAGAGCCTGTCTCCCCTACGTCGCCGGGAAAACTAAGTGCGGCAACGCCTGGAGGTGGCGCTGCCGAAGACGACCGAAGTAAAGAGCCTCCAAGAACGACGGAGCGCTCCCACTCTCCCGACGATGCGCAACGCAACGACGCCCCTGAAACGGTGTCCAACAACCTAAACGTCGTCATCGACGGCCACGACGCCTCAGTACTCGTGGACACCGGAGCAGACTACTCAGTCTTGAGTGGGAGGCTCTCCCGCCGCCTTCGAAAAGTCATGACGCCGTGGGATGGACCTCAAATACGAACCGCCGGAGGACACCTCATTACACCAGTCGGGAGATGCACTGCTCGCGTCGAGATCCACGGTGAGACGTGCCCTGTGAAGTTCGTCGTTTTACAAGACTGTTCCAGAGACGTCATTCTCGGCATGGACTTTCCGTGTGAATACAGCGCCGTCATCGACCTCGGTAAAAGAGATTGACGCTGTGGACGCCTGTTCCACCTTCAGAGAAACCTCAAACTGCGTCAGCCGCCGTCCGAATCGCTGCCGACCACGTGAACCTGCCGCCGCGATCATGTGCTGTCGTACCTGTCGTTACCGATACAGCTACCTGCGGCGAAGTCGTTCTGGAAGGCAACCTTCAATTGCTCCTGAGAAGAGGTATAGGCGTCGCAAGAGGAGTTACTAAACTTTAGGATGGGCGCACCGTGGTCCTCGTGAAAAACTTCCGACAAGAAACGCAACACCTCACGAAAGGTGCCGCTGTGGGCCACGTCGAGGAACTTCGAAACTCCGCCGAAATTGCCGTGATTGCTGAAGTGTCATCCCCACCTCGGAAAGACATTACGCCGCCAGCGCAGCTCGACATTGACCCCAAGCTTCCAGGCCCGAAACGACAGCAGCTGAGTGACCTCCTCGCCGAATACAGTGACTGCTTCGCGACGTCGTCGAGGGTGCGCAAAACCGCCGTTGCGAAACATCGCATCGTTACCGAGGACGACGCGCTCCCTGTGCACCGCTCGCCGTACCGAGTCTCCCTAAAAGAAAGAAAGGTCATCCAACAGCAAGTGCAAGAAATGCTGAAGGACGACATAATCCAGCCTTCAAGCAGTCCGTGGGCCTCTCCAGTCGTGCTGGTTAAGAAGAAGGACGGAACGCTTAGGTTCTGCGTGGACTACCGGCAGCTGAACGCGGTATCGAAGAAAGACGTCTATCCACTCCCCCGCATCGATGACACGCTAGACCGGCTGCGCCACTCTCGATATTTTTCATCGATGGACCTGAAGAGTGGCTACTGGCAGATCGAAGTTGACGAACGGGACCGAGAGAAGACAGCTTTCGTCACGCCGGATGGACTGTACGAGTTCAAGGTGATGCCCTTCGGACTATGCACGGCACCAGCAAATTTCCAGCGTGTCATGGACAGTGTACTGGCAGGACTGAAGTGGCAAAGCTGTCTCGTCTACCTTGATGACGTCGTAGTATTTTCAAGTGACTTCAACGAGCACTTGCGACGACTCCAAGCTGTTCTGCAAGCCATAAAGACCGCCGGACTCACCCTCAAGCCTTCAAAGTGCCGGTTCGCCTATGACGAACTGAAATTTTTAGGTCACGCGGTTAGTAACGAAGGCGTCCGTCCAGACCCCGAGAAGACTCGCGCCGTCGCGGCATTTCCAGCACCCACAGACAAGAAGGCTGTGCGAAGGTTTCTTGGACTTTGCGCCTACTATCGTCGCTTCGTTCGTAATTTCGCAAGGATTTCCGCACCGCTCACTAAACTCACGAAGGACGCCGAGAAGTTCGAATGGGCCGAGGAGCAGCAGCACGCATTCGAGGAGCTGAAGCAACGACTCCAGACTCCTCCTGTTCTTGGACACTTCGATCAAGATGCGGAAACCGAGATTCATACGTACGCTAGTAACGAAGGACTTGGAGCTGTACTGGTACAAGTGCAAGAAGGCACCGAGCGTGTCATCGCCTACGCAAGTCGGACGCTGTCCAAAGCAGAGAGAAATTACTCCACTACTGAAAAGGAATGTCTTGCGGTCATCTGGGCAATCACGAAGTTTCGTCCATACTTATACGGCAGCCCTTTCCGTGTTGTCACGGACCACCACTCGCTCTGCTGGCTTGCGAACCTAAAGGACCCTTAAGGGCGTCTCGCTCGATGGAGTCTCCGACTGCAGGAGTTCAACATGACTGTGGTCTACAAGTCAGGCCGCAAGCACTGCGACGCCGATTGCCTGTTCAGAGCCCCTGCCGAGACATCTCCCGATAGCAGCGACGACGATGACGACGAGTGCTTTCTAGGCGCAGTGGACACCGACGACATGGCGCGACGCAAAGAGACGATCCTGAGTTGCGTACGCTCATCGAGCACCTCGAAGGACGAGGGGGTACTATCCCCTGTGTCTTCTCGAGAGCCCTGCCGACCTTCGTCCTCCGACATGGTGTACTTTACAAGGAGAACTTCGGAGACATCAGCTCGCCATGGCTGCTGGTAATCCCTGCCGACCTTAGAGCGGAGATCTTTCAAGCCTGCCACGACGACCCGACGTCCGGACACCTTGGTTACAGCCGTACGCTCGCCCGAATTCGTGAGAGGTATTACTGGCCCAAGCTGCCGAAGACCGTTCACCTCTACACACGATCGTGCCACGAGTGCCAGCGACGCAAGAAACCGCCGACGAGGCAGGCAGGTCTCCTGCATCCGATCGCTCCCCCGACCGTACCGTTCCAGCAGATCGGAATGGATCTACTTGGTCCTTTCCCACCATCGACGCAAGGAAACAGATGGATAATCGTCGCCACAGATTATCTCACGCGGTACGCCGAAACGAAAGCCCTTCCTTCAGGGACGGCTGTCGAAGTCGCCAAGTTTTTCATCGAGTCCATCGTCCTCCGGCACGGCGCTCCTGAAGTTCTGATATCAGACCGTAGATCATCGTTCATGGCCCAGTTCACGCACGAAATCCTTCGTCTCAGCCACACAAGCCATCGGCGCACCACGGCGTACCACCCGCAGACAAACGGGCTGACGGAGAGGCTCAACAAAACCATCGCCGACATGATCTCCATGTACGTCGACGTGGAGCACAAGACATGGGACGAGGTCTTGCCGTACGTCGCATTTGCCTACAACACGGCCGTGCAAGAGACCAACGGGGTGACACCCTTTCAGCTGGTTTATGGCCGCAAAGTAACGACAATGCTGGACGCGATGTTACCCCACGGACCGGCTGTCGACGGAAGCGACGACGCCCAGGTGGTTGCCCAAAGGGCAGAAGAAGTCCGTCAGCTCGCCAGACTCCGGATTCAAGCCCAACAACGTGTCGACACTAGCCGCTACAACCTTCGTCGTCGGGACGTCCACTTCCAACCCGGAGACAGGGTGTGGGTGTGGACACCGATCCGCCGCCGTGGTCTCAGCGAGAAACTCCTGAAGCGCTACTTTGGACCCTACAAAGTGCTTCGTCTACTCGGGGATCTGAACTACGAGGTAATGCCCGACGGAACACGGACTTCATCACGCCGCCCTCCACGACCAGAAGTCGTCCACGTCGTGCGCATGAAGCCGTACTACGCTCGATAGGACTGTGGAGCTTATGTGTTCCAAATGACTCTTTAGCTTACCGTTCTTTTGTTTGGTTTGTTTTGTGCTGCATCGGGGCGATGCAAGTTTTAAAGGGGGGGAGTAATGCCGCGTGCGCAGCTTGCCAAGTAGGCAGCGCGCGCGTGGCCTAACGGTTATAGCGCCTGCCTCCCACGCGAAAAGTCAGGGTTCGATTCCTGGCCGCGGGGACTCCTTTTTGTTGACATCTAATGTAATGTTCTGGTAAATTCGAGAACCGTGTTGCTTGTTCGAGTTTAGAAAGTTCTACACGCCGAACCTTCTACGCCGATTATTCCAGAAGCCTACGCGTGTACATAAGGGGCTTCGCGTGGCGAGCCAAGTCAGTTTCGCCTCAGCGTTCGATCTTGCTGCTTCGCCGCCTTCGACGCCCGCGACGCTCTCTTGTTATCTTTCTTTTCCCTTTTATTTTTGGGCACAAGTTCGCCCCATTAAACGTTCAGTTTACTCAGTTATTATCGCCTCATCACTTGTCATTCGTAACAATATTAAATTGGATTCATGCCTTTTTAACTAACCGCCTACAATTCGTTACTGCTAATAATACAAATTCATATACTATTCCAATCACCTCGGACGTCCAACAGGGATCAGTGCTTGGCCCGTTCCCCCTTCTTATTTACATTAATAATTTGGTGCAGAACTTGTTTTGTTCGATTTGCCTCTTTGATGACGATTTTGTATTGTACCAGAAAATAATCGACATATCTGACACTATTCTTCTGCAATATGACCTTAATCGTATATCGCTGTGGTGTAACGAGTGGCTACTGGAACTAAACACTATCAAATGCCAATCCATGAAAGTGTCAAGTGCTCAATCGGTGTGTCACACTTATCATCTAAACAGTAATCACCTCGCTTCAGTGTCGGTTTACAAATATCTTGGTGTTCATATAACTTGTAACCTTTCTTGGAAGATTCATATTTAATACGTAATTAACAGTGCTAACCGTATGTTACGATACATAAAAAAAAACTTTCTCGCTCCGTCTTTATTAAAACTAACCATGTACAAAACTCTAATCCGTCCAAAATTGAATATGCTGCTGCTGTGTGGGACCCCGCTCACTCGTCACTAATTGCTCTTATTGAATCTATTTAAAACCGCTCAGCTTGTCTTATATTGACGAACTATGATAACGCTGCCAGCGCTACTACCATAAAAAATACTTTAGGTCTACCGTTAATTAACTCCCCGCCGAAAAATCTCTCGTTTGTGTCTTTTTCATAAAATATTTAATCGAAATGTTACCCGTCATCATAAGCTAATTACTCCACAATTCTACATATTTGCTCGCATTGATCATAGCCATAAGGCTGGTATTCCAAATTTTAAAACTTCATTATTTCAATATTCTTTTATGCCACAAACGTTTATAGACTGGAACCACCTTCCCGCCTTGATTTCTAACATAACTGATATTGATATGTTTAGAAATGCTATTACTAATGTGTGCACTCTATAGTTAGTATTTCACAGCCCTCTCCCCTCTTCAATGTACTTACCTTGAGAGTATTTGAAATAAATAAATAAATACATAAATAAATAAAGAAATAAATAGGGCAAACGAGTGCTTCAAAATGATTCTTTGGCTCATTGGAACCCAAGGAGGGACACGCCAATCATTGGGCAACATCGATAACTAACATGGAGGGCACGATGACGAAGCAGCCCAGCGTTCGACGTCATTGGTAGAGATCGGGGAGAAACAAAGGCACGTACGTGGACGCATTGGGGGGGGGGGGAGGGGGGGAGGGGGAAAACGCACGAGGGGCGCAAGCCGCAGATGAACTTGCACGCCGTATACACCTTTGGAGGTGGGATCCCGGTTTGACCTCGAACCGCGCGCCGAGGTGAGGCGGGCCTACTCTCCAGACACGACGATCGCTACTTGTCGTACAATGTTGCCAAGCGTCCCTTGCTGAAGCATACGCCTCTAAGCGCAGAACAATTTTTTTTTTTTTATAAAACATGCAGGTGTGTTTTTAGACCGCGAAAAAAACACACAATTAAATAAAATATATAAACCAGCAACAGATAAAAAATACAAAAATATAAAGTCTCAACCCTCATCAGAATGCGCCAAAAGCCGCATGGCCATTGCCTCAACGATGGCTGCGCTCGCGGCAGTGCTGGCTTCCACGACGTGCTGGAACAGTGGCTGCGATCTTTATAAGGTGAGCTCCAACCCTAAAACATGCCCCGCCCTACAACATTTGATGCTATGATTCTGTGTGGATACCTCCTCCTGAGTTCCGATGCAGTAGGTGTGTCGCTAAGGCTGCCCGTCGGTGATATCGCAAATTCCGCCATTTTGTCATCGGGCAGCCCAATGACTTGCCCCTGGCGCACCCCAGCATGGCGGAAAGGTTACGCGTCACCAGCATCTCTAAAATGTCAGCGCATAGCAGACTTTCTTGCAAACGTGTTTTGGGCATCTTCTAAGCGAAAACAAAATGGGATGATTCTTTAAGACATAGGAGAATCACTTACTTTATGTGTGATTATGCTCGAAGTGTATAAAATTTGAAGCTTAAATTGCTGAAAGAAACGGTTTTCAAACAAATGCATTCATACAACAAAAATAAATTACAAGAAGGTGGAGGCAAATATAATCAAGAAACATTATTTCTTTTTTTTTTCTTCTAATTGTAATTAAAATGGTGAGCTTTGTTTTTGACCCGTTGAGAATGTGCCTGTTTTTAACCAGTTTAGAATCTACCAAGCAACTTTTTCTCAAAATTGTCCAGCTATATGTCCGTTCATCATGTTAACACATTTAATATTTTCCCCTCTACTTCTATGTCCTCTTTTGTCTGTTTAAGGAATTATTTTCTAAGATTACGTAGTTTCATACTGTTATTTGTCAGTGATCAATACAATTCCGTAGGTATAAAGCATGGGTAATCATAAACACAGTTTATTTCTCCCTCGGGTTTTAAATGGCTACCTGTATGTATAGGCAATCCAATAAGTGCTAATGGTTTACACTAGTTTTTTTTTTAATGCATAGGAATAACTTATCGTAACAAGATTAAAAGACACCTCGATTGATGGGAAAATCGACTTTCCGGCACAGGCCATCTAGTGGGGGCCCACCGCCTTAACAACGGCAGATAACAACCGCTAGTATTATAGAAACAAAAATATATAAATATCTCAAAAGATAGAATGTCGCAGTGATGAAGGGATTATTATTTCCAGTCGGTTCAAGATGGATGTTTGAAAGAACAGCTTTGCTTTAAACCAATCCTCTTCTTCTCTTGGGATCTGCCGTCGATAGCAGTCTCGTCGATTTTAACCTCTTCATCGCAATATTGAAATTAAAGCAGGTTGAACGCTAGACGAAACAAATGAACAATTAAAGTAAACATAGTCGGGCGATATCTGGTGCTAAACACATCTCTCCACGGGGCTTTTTCAAACTCTGATAAGCCCGGGGGTTCGTAACCACGGGAAGCTTCATGCCGTGCGTGTATTAGGCGTGCATTATGATTTGGTACGCTTCGTTATTGGGCACCACGGATGGTCTCGGATGCATTGCGCAAATGATCCACTCTTCTGCTTCCCGTGTTTGTCCGGATGCTCGAGACAAATTTACATTTATAGAGATGTGGATCGTGTGAACAATTCGATTTATTGAGAGGTTTCCATAGGTTTCCCTTTTTCCGAGGGAGCGTTTGCAGCTTTGCGTTCTTCATCCTAAATTAATTGTGAGCGGTCCTCTGTGGTAACCAGTGTCATCATGTGGGGAGGATACGTATCGCGCACGCTACGCTCTCTATTGGCTGGCTGAGCAAAATCTTACCACCATATGCCAGATGCATTATCTGTTGGTGTATTATGATCCATCCAGTAACTTGGCGAGATTTCGAAGAGAACTATACCCTTCGTCAGTCGGGAGACAGCTGGGCCCGCTGGTTGTCGAATACAACCGCAGGCTCCCGTGTGTCATATTCAGTTCAGCTACTGTTTTTCCCGTTCTTGTACTACTGGTGGATCCGTGCGAAAGCGCCGGGCTATGATTTGTATGGTTCCGGCTTTGATCCTCGTTGAGTTGCTTGGTTGCTTAGGGGTGTTACAATTATATGTGTACCCAATATTAATTACACGCGATTCATTGCGACTAAGTGTAGCTTGTGTGTGCTTTAGGCGTGTATGTGCTGCTTGCTATATGCCCTATGTTCTTTAAGGTGCCCTTGACTGTGTGTAACACGTTTCCATAGCACTCCAGCATAACGCTTTTCCCAGGCTTTTCTGTCCATTATCGGAGGGTGTGTTAAGACGGACATTTATCTAGCGGTTATAAGTCTATTTTACAGATATTGTAATTCTGTACTTGCTCTTAAGTGCCAAAAATGTAGCTATGCACTGGCAGTGCATATTTTTACTGGTGTTTTTAGAGAGCAGGTCTTAGACGCCCGTTTCCGGCTTGAGCGGCGTCGCTGTCGGCGTCGTCGTCGCCGTCGCCGTCAGCGTAACCACGCGTTGCATTATGGGAAGTTTCCCATAATGACTTCACAGGTGACGTCACGTATGTCGTCATAAGGGGTTCCCCTCGTGAGGGTTACGAAGATCACGAGGGTTACGCTCACGAGGGCTGCGAGGGTTACCCTCACAAGGGTCACAAGGGTTACCTTTACGAGGGTCACAAGGGTTATCCTCACAAAGGTCAAGAGGGTTACGAGGGTTACCCTCACGAGGGCTACGAGGGTTACCACCACGAGGGTCACGAGGGTTACCTTCACGAGGATTACCCTCACGAGGGCCACGAGGGTCATGAGGGTTACCTTCACGAGGGTCACGAGAGTTATCCTAACCAGGGTCACGAGGGTTACGAGGGTTACCCTCACTAGGGTTACGAGAGTTACCCTCACGAGGGCTACGAGGGTTACCACCACGATGGTCACGAGGGTTCCCTTCACTAGGGTTACCCTCACGAGGGCCACGAGGATCATGAGGGTTACCTTCACGAGGGTCACGAGAGTTATCCTCACCAGGGTCACGAGGGTTACGAGGGTTACCCTCACTAGGGTTACGAGAGTTACCCTCACGAGGGCTACGAGGGTTACCACCACGAGGGTCACGAGGGTTACCTTCACGAGGGTTACCCTCACTAGGGCCACGAGGGTCATGAGGGTTACCTTCACGAGGGTCACGAGAGTTATCCTCACCAGGGTCACGAGGGTTACGAGGGTTACCCTCACGAGGGTTACGAGAGTTACCCTCACGAGGGCTACCAGGGTTACCCTCACGAGGGTCACGAGGGTTACCTCCACGAGGGTTACCCTCACGAGGGCCACGAGGGTCATGAGGGTTACCTTCACGAGGGTCACGAGAGTTATCCTCACCAGGGTCACGAGGGTTACGAGGGTTACCCTCACGAGGGTTACGAGAGTTACCCTCCCGAGGGCTACGAGGGGTACCACCACGAGGGTCACGAGGGTTACCTTCACGAGGGTTACCCTCACGAGGGCCACGAGAGTCATGAGGGTTACCTTCACGAGGGCCACGAGAGTCATGAGGGTTACCTTCACGAGGGTCACGAGAGTTGTCCTCACTAGGGTCACGAGGGTGACGAGGGTTACCCTCACGGGGGCTACGAGGGTTACCACCATGAGGGTCACGAGGGTTACCTTCACGAGGGTTACCCTCACGAGGGCCACGAGGGTCATGAGGGTTACCTTCACGAGGGTCACGAGAGTTACCCTCACGAGGGTTACGAGTGTTACCTTCACGAGGGCTACGAGCGTTACCACCACGAGTGTCACGAGGGTTATCTTCACGAGGGTTACCCTCACGAGGGCCACGAGGGTCATGAGGGTTACCTTCACGAGGGTCACGAGAGTTATCCTCAACAGGGTCACGAGGGTTACGAGGGTTACCCTCACGAGGGTTACGAGAGTTACCCTCACGAGGGCTACGAGGGTTACCACCACGAGGGTCACGAGGGTTAGCTTCACGAGGGTTACCCTCACGAGGGCCACGAGGGTCATGAGGGTTACCTTCACGAGGGTCACGAGAGTTATCCTCACCAGGGTCCCGAGGGTTACGAGGATTACCCTCACGAGGATTACGAGAGTTACCCTCACGAGGGCTACGAGGGTTACCACCACGAGGGTCACGAGGGTTCCCTTCACGAGGGTTACCCTCACGAGGGCCACGAGGGTCATGAGGGTTACCTTCACGAGGGTCACGAGAGTTATCCTCACCAGGGTCCCGAGGGTTACGAGGATTACCCTCACGAGGATTACGAGAGTTACCCTCACGAGGGCTACGAGGGTTACCACCACGAGGGTCACGAGGGTTCCCTTCACGAGGGTTACCCTCACGAGGGCCACGAGGGTCATGAGGGTTACCTTCACGAGGGTCACGAGAGTTATCCTCACCAGGGTCACAAGGGTTACGAGGGTTACCCTCACGAGGGTTACGAGAGTTACCCTCACGAGGGCTACGAGGGTTACCACCACGAGGGTCACGAGGGTTCCCTTCACTAGGGTTACCCTCACGAGGGCCACGAGCGTCATGAGGGTTACCTTCACCAGGGTCACGAGAGTTACCCTCACCTGGGTCACGAGGGTTACGAGGGTTACCCTCACGAGGGTTGCGAGAGTTACCTTCACGAGGGCTACGAGGGTTACCACCACGAGGGTCACGAGGGTTACCTTCACGAGGGTTACCCTCACGAGGGCCACGAGAGTCATGAGGGTTACCTTCACGAGGGTCACGAGAGTTGTCCTCACCAGGGTCACGAGGGTTACGAGGGTTACCCTCACGAGGGTTACGAGAGTTACCCTCACGAGGGCTACGAGGGTTACCACCATGAGGATCACGAGGGTTACCTTCACGAGGGTTACCCTCACGAGGGCCACGAGGGTCATGAGGGTTACCTTCACGAGGGTCACGAGAGTTATCCTCACCAGGGTCACGAGGGTTACGAGGATTACCCTCACGAGGGTTGCGAGAGTTACCCTCACGAGGGCTACGAGTGTTACCACCACGAGGGTCACGAGGGTTACCTTCATGAGGATTACCCTCACGAGGGCCACGAGGGTCATGAGGGTTACCTTCACGAGGGTCACGAGAGTTATCCTCAACAGGGTCACGAGGGTTACGAGGGTTACCCTCACGAGGGTTACGAGAGTTACCCTCACGAGGGCTACGAGGGTTACCACCACGAGGGTCACGAGGGTTACCTTCACGAGGGTTACCCTCACAAGGGCCACGAGGGTCATGAGGGTTACCTTCACGAGGGTCACGAGAGTTATCCTCACCAGGGTCCCGAGGGTTACGAGGATTACCCTCACGAGGGTTACGAGAGTTACCCTCACGAGGGCTACCAGGGTTACCACCACGAGGGTCACGAGGGTTCCCTTCACGAGGGTTACCCCCACGAGGGCCACGGGGGTCATGAGGGTTACCTTCACGAGGGTCACGAGAGTTATCCTCACCAGGGTCACGAGGGTTACGAGGGTTACCCTCACGAGGGTTACGAGAGTTACCCTCACGAGGGCTACGAGGGTTACCACCACGAGGGTCACGAGGGTTCCCTTCACTAGGGTTACCCTCACGAGGGCCACGAGGGTCATGAGGGTTACCTTCACCAGGGTCACGAGAGTTACCCTCACCTGGGTCACGAGGGTTACGAGGGTTACCCTCACGAGGGTTACGAGAGTTACCCTCACGAGGGCTACGAGGGTTACCACCACGAGGGTCACGAGGGTTACCTTCACGAGGGTTACCCTCGCGAGGGCCACGAGGGTCATGAGGGTTACCTTCACGAGGGTCACGAGAGTTATCCTCACCAGGGTCACGAGGGTTACGAGGATTACCCTCACGAGGGTTACGAGAGTTACCCTCACGAGGGCTACGAGGGTTACCCTCACGAGGGTCACGAGGATTACCTCCACGAGGGTTACCCTCACAAAGGCTACGAGGGTTACCCTCACGAGGGCCACGCTGGTTGCCCTCATGAGGGTCACGACGGTTGCCTTTACGAGGGTCACGAGGGTTATTCTCACCAGGGTCACGAGGGTTGCGAGAATTACCCTCACGAGGATTACGAGTTTTACCCTCATGAGGGCTACGAGGGTTACCCTCAGGAGGGTCGCGAGCGTTACCTTTAAGAGGGTCACGAGAGTTATCCTCACAATGGTCACGAGGGTTACGAGGATGATCCTCACGAGGGTTACGAGTGTTACCCTCACGAGGGCTACGAGGGTTACCCTCACGAGGGTCACGAGGGTTACCCTTATGAGGGTTACCCTCACGGGGGACACTAGGGTCACCTTTACGAGGGTCACGAGGGTATCGTCACGAGGGTCACGAGGGTTACGAGGATTACCCTCACGTGATAACGAGGGTTACGAAAGTTACCCTCCGAGGGTCACGAGGGTTGCCCTCGCGAGGGTCTCAAGGGTTACCCTCACGAGGGTTTTCCTCGTGACGTCACGTGTGACGTACGTCACACGCATCTAACATTGCCATTTTTCCTTCTCAATTCAGCGGGAAAAATTTTCCGCTAAATTTGTCGGAAAAAAATTCCCGCTAAATTTACCCTAGTGACGTCACGAGGGTAAACCTTTCCCTCGAAATTTGGCAGAAACTTTTCCTCGCTAAGTTTAGCGGGAAAGAAAAAGTGAAAGCCGTTTACAACTCCCTGTAACGCCGACTTGGAGCGCAGATCTTGAGGAGGAGGGAAGGGTCCTCAGGGGATTGTATACCCCTCCTCCTCCCCCCTCAATCTTCAATCTGCTCCGGGGGGGGGGGGGGTCACGTGACCTCGGGGGGAGAGGGGGGGGCTCGCGCGGTGCATTATGGGACATTTCCCATAATGCACCACGCGGTTACGCCAACGGCGACGCCGCTCAAGCCGGAAACGGGCGCCTAAAAGCTGCGCTCTAAAAAGTGAAAGCCGTTTACAACTCCTGTAACGCCGAATTGGAGAACGCTCTTGAGGAGGAGGAGGGAAGGGTACTGGGGGGAGGGTATACCCGTTCTCCTCCTCCCCTCAACCTTCAATCTGCTCCGGGGGGGGGGGAGGTCACGTGACCTCGGAGGGGTCACGTGACCTGGGGAGGGGGTCACGAGACCTCAGGGGGGGGGTTCCGTGACCCCCCCCTTTCCGAGGTCACGTGATTCCGGGGGGGGGCCCAAGGCCACATGATCTTGGGGGTCACGTGACCCCCCCCCCCCGAGGTCACGTGACCCCGGGGGGGTGGGCTCGCGCGGTGCATTATGGGACATTTCCCATAATGCACCGTGCGGTTACGCCGACGCCGACGGCGACGCCGACGCCGACGCTGACGCTGCTCAAGCCGGAAACGGGCCCCTAAGAGCTGCGGTCTTTGGTGCCCTCCTCCTCAAGAGCTGCGCTCTAATTCGGCGTTACAAAAAGTTACAAACGTCTTTCATTTTTTCATTTTATATTTAGATCAAAAGGTGAGAGACACCAACAACAATTAATACTTTCTTATAAAATATTCCTTACAAAAATGTGGTGCTTTTCTGTTGAAAATGTTTTGAAAAACTTCGTCAGAGGTTATAAAAGGTCAACAGCTTTTCATCTAACTTTGCCTAATTTTTATTTGCTTTCTTATATTGGCCATTGTTTCAATTGCAATTCAACATACTTTCTTTCGCCTTCTTGATGCTTCTTTTCTAAATAAATCTTCAAGTAAGTGGCTGCAGCTTCTTGTGTGAGAATCAACAACCCTCAATAAATAAGATGTTCTATAGCTTGCTATTCATTCACATTTTAAATAAAAAAACTACAGTTTTTCATCAAAAAAGCAGTGGCCGTCCCTAATCTATTTTCTTTACGCCTCGCTATTTATTCAAGAAAGGTTAGAAGTCCTACTACTGCTTATGACTTTGCTCCACACTGGATATATCAAAATGACGTAAAAAATACCCATATTTTTGCATTAACTTGTATGACATTTTTTTTATTTGTACGTCTTGAGTTTAGCACGTACCACATACAGCCCGTAAGTGAACAGGTACACCATGACGCAATCATTGCACTAGAATCTCTCTCCTGCTGACCTTAAATATCATACTTATGAAAGGTAATTATTTAGATGTTGACTCCCTCAGCTTTTACTAAGGTTCCTGTAGTAACCAATCTTCTCGTCGAGAGTTTGTCAAGTGTTAAAAAGCGTTTTGACTTTCGCGTACTGTATCTCTGAGAGAAAGGCGTTTACAAACAATACTTATTGGGTAGAGTCGCTACACCCACAGGAGCGGTTCCTTGCGGGTACGTTATCGCCTTTCTGCTTAGCACTGCTCAGGACAGGACGAGTCACGGCAGTTGCTCCTCTTTATAATATTTTTATTATCGTTTTTTAATTACCTATCCCAATAGAGTTAATGAAGTCGCTCTATTTACTGAAAGGGTGAAAACGGCAGAGTGTCTTTCGAACGCCCGACCTCCAGCACGTGCGCCATGTCTCCCTCCAAGCTAATATAAAAGCTGAGTTAAATCAATAAGCCTCGACATTGGGAGCGAGCAAGACAACACATAAATGTTCATCATCAAAGTGCCTGCGCGGTAACTTAGTCAGGTTACGTTGGGAAACAAGCTTGTTTAAATGTTCTTAGCAAGCCAGCCCAAGTGTTTTCAAAGACGAAAAAGTTTAGAACGCGTGGTTAAACTACCGCATGCCCACGAATGCGGGGGAATGTTTTGAAGTGACCTAATAAATCGTCTTGATAAAGTATCACGCTTTACTTGAACACAAAGTTGAAGAAAGGTGATAGATGCATCGTATAAATAACTTTAAAGTCAAACTTACATAATTAAAAAAGAAAACAAAATTAAGTGATATTTTTCTATCTACAGCGCATTTCTGCCATTCGCGCACCCTTTAACTTGCGCAATACCCGACAAACAGCGGGAGCGGCCCCGGTGTAAGCTACCACCCAGTCGCGCCAAAATCTGACGATATTAACGAATCATAAATAGCGCGCGATTCTTTGGTGCTGCACTGCGGTTCGAGGACCCACAGTGAGTAGCGTTTATTTAGAAGTCTCATTGCAGGGGACAAGCTGCGGTACCTTCATTAATGCATGTTTATTGAACTTACACGCCTTCCTGATCACTTGATGATCGAGATGGTCGAGGACTTGCTCCTTAAAGATATTACAAGTATGCAGAAAGTATCGTGAGCGGGTCTTAACGATTATTAATTTAAGCCGCCTTTTTCTTTATATGATCTTCTAACGACTTAAAACCTACAGGTCCAAAAACTCGTGGAATTACTTCCAGAGCGGGAAGGAATAGGCAATGAACACCTACGTCCCACGGGGAACGAAGAAAAGCGCTGGAGTTCACCGCAGGGGTAGCCAAGCCGGAAAAGAGACGATCTCTCAGAGGTTTTCATTATGCGTCTTTCACCGCAACGCGAGTCTGTACTATACATTTTCTAATGCTTTCACTCGCTTGCTTTGGAACTCAAGATTAGTTTCCCAGAGCCTTCATGTTGCCTTGCATTTCAACGTGCCGTAATGATCTGGTTGGTACCTATCGTTTTAAAGAGGGTTGGTCGAGTCGCCGCCTTTCGCAACCTCTTGTTTCTTACGTTGCGCCATCTGCTGGAAGCAGATAGAAGTAGGCGAGCACCGTCGCCGCCGTCCTGTGACTAGCCAAGCTCGGCGGCCCTCAGCGGCTCGGCGGCGTCGGCGATGTCCCACTTCGCTAGAGAGTTTACTTGTGACATTTTGTTCGTGCAGGTGCGCATTGGCAACTTCTAAGCACGACACTGGGGAAATTCTAGAGCGCAGCTCTCACGAAATTGCTCGCTAAAAAACCAAGAGTCGTTGCGAACCCACCCAATCACGAGTTAAGTCTAGGAGACTAGGAAGTATTACTATCACTCTCTCATGGCGGCCGGAAGTGGCGCTAATAGCCTGTGGAATGATGTGTGCAAGCTTTCATTTTCGTTCCCAATAAAACACGCTAACTATACACGAAAAAAATGAAACTGATGGTTCGTCGAGTAATTTCAGCTACAAGTCTTCTGCTTCTGTCGCGACCTAGCTGTAGGCCAACGTAGAGAGCCACAATTGAAGAGAGGGTCATGTCAAAACATGGGAAGCTTTTGTTATTTAATGGCTACCATTGGTCTCAAGGAAGCATGCGCTACGTTTTTGCCTGTCGAGGGCGAAAGCAGGCGGACATGTAAGAACGTTGGCAGACAATCTGCGCTTTTGGCACCCCCTCTGAGTTTGAAATGCAAACGCGGTCCGTAAACCACGTGACCCCGATCAACCAATTGGAAATTTTCTGTATATAGGCTTTCTAAGCTTACTTCGGTTCGGCTGCCGCCATCTGTCAGTCTTTGCGCCGCTGAAAGGGTGTGGGGATAACCGGCGGCGCAGTAGTAAGTGAAAGTCAGTTATCGCTCTTCTATTTTTTACTCTTGTATGTTTTTTTTTTAAATTTTGATGCCATGCTTTTATTATCATCAGGCACCCCTCTGGTAACTCGTAACGCAATATTGTACCGAGCAGATATTTGCCGTAACTTTAAAGGTTTCCTCTAATTTCGTGTCCACGCGGTCTAATCTAAAAAAAACTTTTTCTGGCCAGAATCCGTCACCGTAAAATGGGTGCGCTAAAAAATTCGTAATAATTCTTTACATGTTCCGCATGTTTTCTCAAGTCGAATAAATTTTTGAACGAATCTGGCAGCTATTATAAGCGCAAGCACAAAGGAATTTGCTGGAGGCTATAGTACGTCACAGGTTTCAAATTCGTTTATACATAAAGCATTACCCTGATATACTCTGATTAAAAGCCCGATAAACAGGCAAGATATATCAAGAAAAAATTTGACCAGACTAGAATATCTTCCTGCCAAATCGTCTTAATATTTTTATCTTAAGAATTAATAAACGAAAATCTCAAAATACTCAAAATCCAGTAAAAAAATGCATTAATGTGTTTATAAACGTGCTTTTTTATTTTGGTTTTTTTTGCTGTTTTCTGAAAATAATTATTACCAGGTGCAAGACTCAACACTAGTGAATTGAAATGTTAACTATTGTTTCTTCTATAGTAAAAGAATAAGACAATTCAGCCTGGCTCCCAAATGCACTGACAGACAAAAGAAAACAAAACAAAACGCATGTTATTTTTGATACATTCAATAATGTAATAACATACAAAGACATTCTATCAGACGCGAACACAATAGAAACGGTGAAAGCCGTGAGGTGGTGACAAATGTTTCTGACGAGAGAATACAAGATACGGGCAAAAAGGCCAAAGAAGCAGCATGTCAAAAACAACAGTTATCAAAGCCTCCAATATTGACAAAATAACGCGAACTTGTGCGAAGACTGTGGACTCACGGATGACAAGAAATAATAGAAAACGAAAAGTTCAGAAAAGGTAACACGAAAAAAAAAAGGAAAGCAATGGGGAAACCTAATTTCTGGTTTGGTAGCGTTCACGTCGCCCTGGTCGAAGGAGCAGACCTCAGTCTCTCACCCCGCCTGAACACATTGAAGACCTCTAAATAAAGATAAAAAAAGGGACACAACGGAGAGACAAAAAATGACCTCAAACTGCAACTTTGGCCTCCGGCCGTCGCGGGTTCATCCGATTCATCTGCCAAATAGAACTGATGTGGTTCGTTTCGCGAAACCTTCATGTCAATTAACGATTGGCCCTGTTCGGTTAGGACCCCTCTTAGTTCGTTTAATGAGCGCTTCTCCCCTCTTTCATCTACTGGGTCTAGCACGACAGCTTGCTTAGTGGCCTCCATTTTCTAAGATGTCGGTCGAGGCCGATTCTGTGTGTATGTTTTTCTGGGTTGTTGCTACTGGCGGAGCAACGAGGCCAAGGGCATGTCTCGCAAATATTGATGCTCTTGTTTTGTTGCCGTTGGGACTCCAGTTTTATGTTGTGTTACGGTGATGGCCGCAGCAATTCAGTGTATTGCACTTTGTGCTGAATCAAGCTTGAATCGCAACAAACAAAAGCAGCAGTTTCAACGTACTTTCTGCCAAAAAAACCTTACTCCATCTCGACTCGCGTCACCATAATTCAGCATAGACTTTGCTTTTCCTTCCATATGAAGCAAAGAAGGAAAGTACAAAAAAAGAAAGATGACGTTGTGGTTGCAAGCTTTCTTGTGGCAATCAAAGTTCAGGTACGAATATCGCCGAACACGTTTTGTTACGAGCTTCACGGCTATATTTTCACCGTTATAATAGGGCTTGATTTACAGAGATCTCTGCTGTCTGAGGGTCCTTTCAAGCTCCGGATGCTGTGTCGTTTTCATAACAACGTGCTTTTACAAGCAAACGTTTAACTACATGTCTAAGTTCTAGGGTGACTAAAATAAAGTTAATTAAGTCAAATAATTACATATCATCTCTTCAAGCAATATTTCTATTGCCGAGAGGTCTTTCTCAAAGCATAGTTTATTCGGCCTTATAATTTACTGAAGTTCGTGTAAGTATAGGCCGAAAAATGTGCTTGTGCCCGTTATTCCGTTTACACATGTTATTAATAAATGTGTATCTCTCCTTTAAAACAAATGTATGTATTTACGATGCAGAAAATTACTGGTTAACCCGTGCTTGGCCGGTTTCGAATGTAACCACCCAAAAATTTATAGCTCTGCTGTGAATCTTTGAATTCAAAGTTGTTTCCTGTCTAATTGCGCCGGATCAATATTTTGAGTACCACACTGGAATGATTCTTCTGTTTATTGTAATATTGTGCCTGTGTGATTTTGGCGTTCGTTCCGTGACAAGGTGTGTCCACATTGCGGCGTTTTTTTTTTTCTAATATTGATATTTCAAATTTCGCGGATTTTATGGCTTTAATGTAGCACCTGTTTGTTGTGAGTAATAATTATGAAAGGCTGACCAAAACGGCGGAAGTGCGTCAGCGAACAAAATTAGAAACTGAGTGTTCCGGCAGGTATTGAATACCATTTCTGTCTAATCGACTCATTAACAGATGACCAAATTATCCTTATGTTTAAATATATAAAAGCCTTCGCTTTTATGTAATGTTCTTTATGTCAAAAAATCTCGAAAGTTTTATTCGCGGTGAACTGAACGACACTGCGTTGACACGAGGGGTATAATATTACAAAAATACACATGGAGGCCTATAATTGGGTTGTTATGGGTTTCATGCAAAGTCACCCCACATCTCCCAAAACCGACTTTTTGTTTTTTATATAAATAGGGTTTTGTAAACGGTCCCACTTATCGTAACAATACTCCCTCAAAAGTGCGAATACCTTACGTCCAATTAGCGCTCACATAACATCATTGCTTCAAAGGCGAATTCACGAATATATGAGCGTTCAAAACAATAGCCGTATACTTTTTCATTCGCCTTATTCTTTATTGCAATGACATGTTTTTTTTCGGAAAAATGACACTTTAAGAAAATGTGACACAGTGGAAAAATGTTACATAATTTTCACCCAGAAACCATAAAACATATTAAACTAACTAAATATAATGTGGCCGGTACGTATGCGCGCACAAGGCAAACTTTCTCCCAGGTTCCAATGGCGTAAGCACTAATGTCAAAGCAAATGCAATTTATCCCACCGCCGCAAAAACAACAACAAAAAACAACATATATAGACAATGTAAAGGAATGCGAACATATAAAAAAGACATCAAGCGCTGGCATCGAGATATCGATCTTGAAGATTCAGTTCTCTTCCAAGTCAATGTTTTCATCTTAATTTTATTGTTTGGTTAGAATATTTTCTGTTCTTATGAGAAATCAAAACTTGACCTTGCCAAACTCCTAAATTGTATAGTGAATAGAGTGTATGCCAAATCCCCGCCTAATATATGCGTCGTTTCAGAAAGCACGCTCAATTGAATTTCGCTGTAATTTAATTTTGAGCCTAAACGAAGATGACGGATCGACAGGGCTGGTGGTTTTATTCAATTAAGCCAGTGTAAAATATTTAGGCATTGCCGGTTTAGAAACTAAAAATAGCGTGTTTTCATTTGCTCCGTCAAAACAACATTTGTCATTCCACTGAATTAATAGAAACAAAAATGTGCTAATATATTTTATTTGTAAAAAAGGGCTTCCTTTTCTTCGTCTGTATAAAAAGCTTATTAAAAAATAAACACTGACTAGACAATCTGCACTCTGCGTCTGGACGTTGTATTGTAGTCCCGCACTAATAAAAGTAGAATGCCCAGAAATCAGAACAACAAGAATTAATTTGGCTCTCAATACAAGATATACTTTTTACGTAAATAACGGTTCAGAACTGTACTTCGCTTTGCTTTCCTTCTCACAGTCAGCCAAATTGATCCACCTCGATCAAACCCTCAACCGCATTTCTAATTAATTATGAACGTAAAATACCTGCGCAGGACCTGGTGGTGACGACTCTAATAACAAAATAAAAATATTAGCATTTCAAAGTACAAGTTATTTATAATGTTAGATATAAAGTATATCTTGAATTTTGAACATCATTTATCTTTATTGCTGATATTGCTGGAACTGACTGATGGAGAACCGAAACCACAAGAGCGTGCACCCACCACAAGCGATGTTTTTTAATAATGGAGCCGTAAATCTGCATCCAGTTGTGAGGATGTGAAATATCTGGAGCCTTAACGGTACTTAAAACAAAGGAGTGAGCCAAAACTGCGCTCTACAACGTACCAGAGCAACCATGTGTACTTTTTTTCAGGGAAGCCCTGCAGCATTCGATGCAAGTAATGTAACCCTTTCAACACTGTAAGCATAAAATTACAGAACTCCCGTGTTTCTCATTGAGAGGTGCCTAATTCGAAACCGTCTTTAGTTGTTTTTTTCTCTCATGGTGTCCATGTAGAAAAACGTGTGTACTGTCGTCTTGAGTTTGGCTCGACTGCAAAATATAATAGAAACCAGGACCAACAGTCCTGGTTTCTGTTATATTTTGAACAATTGAACAAAACATGTGGGCCTTTTCGAAAAGTGCGGAAAACATTATTCATGTACCACAGACGTTAAGGAGCTCAAACAAAAATAGGATGGTTGGCAGATAAGTTTTCTATTTGGAAAACCGCAGCAGGAGAAACAACGTAATTGTGTACGGTGTGAACGAACGCAAGGGACAAACCGATGCGTCGCTCAATGATTTTGTTCTGAAGGGAATACATGAAGATAAGCTGGGAGTTAAGGTGACCAGCGTGGAACCTATTCACAGACTTGGTCGAAAAGCCTTTAACAAATATCGTCCTGTGATTCTAAGATTGTATGATTTCAATCAGAAACTAGACGTTCTGAAAAACGCGAGGGGACGAAAGGAAACTACCATTTCCATATCAGATGTTTTCTCCAAAAGAGCACAAATGATCAGGAATCAGCTGTGGATGACGGTGAAGGATTAAAGGAGATCGGATGACAAGGAGTCCTTACGATATGATAAGCTGGTCGTAAATAACGAAACCTACACTTGGGATATGGAACAGATGCGCAGAGTGAAGGTTGCTGGGGTACAGAAGGACGTTGAAATTTGACGTCGGAGAAGGGATTGTCAAGAGTTCAGATTGATTAATTTAAATGCTAGGAGTGTAGAAAACAAAGATACGAATGTAGAGCAAATACTCTTTGCGCATTCCTTTCATGTGATGATAGTTACAAAGACTTGGTTCAATCATAATATACTAAATTCAAACATTTCCCCCCTGATTCTAACGTTTCAAGAAAGGACAGACCATTAAGAGGAGAGAGAGTGGCAATCTTTTTTTCGATATGTGATATCTTGTAAGCAACGTTTTGACACGTCTAACTTGAGTCTTTACTGAGTAGTGTAGTTGTACATGACATATCAGATGTTTTTGTCCATTCTACAGACCGCCAAAGTCCCAATTAAACCTCATACCACTTCTTGGGGAGAACATGGGTAACTATACGAACTCCAAAGGAAACTTCATACTTGTCGGGGACTTCAACCTACCATATATAGACTGGTGTGATATGACAGTTGGAAATGTGGATCGTGTTCATGGAGATGCTCTTCCGGATGTTGCCTTCTCTCACAATTTAACCCAGGTCGTGTTTGGGTTCACACAAAGCCAAGGTAGCTCCCATTCAATACTCAATCTCGTGTTTTTAAATGATACGCTACGTTACCTCGTACATGTTTGTACAATTCATGAGTGCATTTCTTACCACAAAATGTTAGAGGATACCATACCTGTTAAGAATTGCGAAATTTCTAAAATAAAACTTTTTAGAGTACCAGATTGCAAAAGGGCTGATGATGGTTCCGAACTGAACCATTTGTGAACACCTGTGTCCAGCGTTATTTGTCTTGGAGAAATAAGAAAACTAATGTAAAAGATCCCTGGATTAGTAGAGATATTCTTCATCTGATGCGTAAGATTGCCCGAGAGAAAATAAATAAGCGACATCATTCTCCACATGCTACTGAGGAAAACACTTTCAGCTTAAGTGCCAAACTAAAGCAAATAATAGCGGAGTCAAAAAATATTACGTTAATGTGACCTTGAGATCATTATTTTCACATGCACCAAAAACGTTTGGCGGTATGTCTCAAGTTCAAAAGCGAGAATCGTTGAGAACAACTATAACTCTAAAAGAATATAAAACATTTTTTTAATCAAAATTTGCCACGGATGACGGACGTCTCCCAGACATAGCTCCCGACATATCTCCCGGCATCGACGACGTGGTTGTCTCGGAGGAGGGAAGTTTTCATTTATTAAATAACGTTTATACAAAGAATAGTCCTGATGATGATTACGTTAATAATGATTTTTTGAAACGTTACGCAGAGTGAATTTAAGGAATCTATTTATAAAATTTAAGGCGCCTTTGCGCTACGGGGTAGTACCAAATCAAAAGAAAATTCGAAAAATTATTCCAATACACAAATCAGGAGATGGAAACAACCCATCGAATAATAGACATGTATCTTCAGCTAGTACGTGTTGCAAGCTTCTCGAACACATAATGTTTTCAGATATGATTCAAAATCTTGATTATCACAATATGCTTACTCCATTCCAGCACGATTTTAGAAGATCATTATCTATGAGCACTCAGTTGATCGAATTAGTTCATGAGCTTAAAAATTCAATAAATAATAGGAGTCAGACAGACCTAATTTTTCTTGACATCTCGAAGGCGTTCGATCGCGTATTGTATTCTAAACTCCTGAAGCTTTGTGTTAGATTAAAAAAAATTCAATTTCTTGCTTGGGTAGCCTCTTCTGTATAATACAACTCAACGTGTATATTGTGACGACAAGACTTACTCACTACTTCCAGTAACATCGGGGTACTACAGTGTTCAGTGTTGGAGAATCTTAGTTCTTAATTTATGTTAATGATTTTGTTAAGGACATTCCTGTTCCGGTTAAATATTTTGCTGATGACTGTGTTATTTACTCTCAACTAAATCACCTCAAGTTCAGGTAAAATGCTCAATGAGGCATTAGGAATTTTAAGAAATGGTCAGCCAAATGGCAAACAAAAATTAACTACGATAAAACCGTTGCGATTTTAATAACCAGGGAAACGAAGTCTTTGAAATATAGCAATTGAATGAATGCGAACCCCATCAAATTTGTTGATCACTACAAGTACCTTGGAGTGACAATAACTAGTAAACTACTTTCAAACCAGCATATAGATGACATAGCTAATAAGGCGAGGTGAAACTTGTATGCACTTAGACGCACCTACTAATTCGCAGATAGCGAAACAAAAAAGAATGCTTACCAATCACTCGTACAACCAATACTGGAATAAGCTCACACAGTTTGGTACCCGGAAACAGCAGATGGAATTAATAAACTTGAACGCGTGCAAAAACTGGCTGAGATATTTACATCTAATAACTTGAGATATACTGCGTCTGCATCAAGTTTACTGGAATAAGCCAATAACCAGCCATTGGAGGTTAGAGCGAAAATAAACAGATTGAGAAATCTATATTATTTCATTAATGGAACCTTTAGTGCCAATAGTAATAGATACATCAAAATTTCATCAAGAGGTTTGGCTAGACTAAATCATACTAGAACTATTAAACACTATAGAATTCAGCAAGATGTCTTCAAATATTCTTTTTTTCTTCGGCCAATAAACGATTGAAATTCTTTTCCCTAACAATATGAAAACCCTTCCGTCACTTGATGTCTTTGTTGGGGCAGTCGCTTCTGCCACGAGAAAGTGCTCGTAAACATATCACACCAAGGCAGTATGTGACCACCCCTGCTGTTGCTCACATATGTTAGCCGCACTATTCTTTAAATGTATAATAATTAATTAATACCACCTTGAATTATAGAGACGCTATAGTGGAAGTTTGAGGACTCTTAGATTATATTGAAATCTCAATGGAAATTTGAAGATTCAACTGGGCCTAGTCTCATTACGTTAAGAGCCCACTTTTGAATCGTATTGACCAGAAAATTGCTTCCAATAAGGGTTCCACTTCATTTGGCTCGCTGTAAAACTTTCGAAAACGTTCTTTGCGCAAAAACCCCGCCCCTGTGCAGCAATGACTGAAGGTGAGCGTGTACAGGCACCTGATAGTGTTGGTGAGGAAGTGAACCAGTGAAGGTACGTAAATATTACATAATCAATAAATTCGGTTCTATTCATTCTTATTTCTGATTTTATAACTACGATATACATAATGTTTAATTGTAATTTGAATATTTGTTTTTAAATAGGGGCGAGACTTGGAGGTGTGCTTTCTTCACATTCTCCACGATTTCAAGACTTCTTCTTCAAGAGTTTTATCCTTTTTTACAGTTGTGGCGAAGGTGAAGGCTCTCCCAGAGCTTCTTGCAAAAGTGAATGGTATCGAGGCATCAGTCCAAAGTCTTTATGCTCAATACGACACAATACTGTCTAAACTGGATGAACAGAGTAGCGATGTTTCTACTTTAAAAAGGCGAGTTGAGTACTTGGAGTTGGTTTCATCAACGGGCGCGACGGTGAGAGTCCAGCAAATGAAACATCAGCTCAATGAGCTGGAGCAGTAGAATCGCCGCCTGAAAATTGAGGTTCACGGTATGGTACAGGAGGAACATGAAAACCTCTGAGAAAGGATGAACATCTTGGTTCATAATCTTCCACTCCCTGAACTACCGAACTCTGACCTTAATGTCCTTTAACGCCTTCCATCACGGCCTAGCAAACAACATGTAGTGATTGTTCAGTTCGTATTTCACTCCCTGAAAGAAAAGTGGATCGAGAGTTGCTCCCGCTCTTAAACTATGAAACCCAAGGTGCGTTTTTTTTTTACCATTTATCTCCAACAAAATAGCGATTGCTGTGGCTCACACGACAGACGTGTGATGAACGGAGCTACCGTCTTGTTTGGCAAAAAAAAAAACAGATTTTTGTATGGAAAAGTGAGCGCGAAAGGGCCATTCGTATCCGTGACGAGGGCTTTATCGAAAAGATAGAAGGGCCATGGTGGAATGCTAAAAAAAGTGATTGCAACTCTAAATGGAAGCCCCAACGCACAACCGTTGCTATCATGATGCTAATTATTTTCGTCTAATCGCGTTTAGTATGCTCTCCTTTTATCATCTAAACATTTGCAGTTTAGGAAACAAAGAAGATGAGGTGAAGATTTGTTATCTCTTTCAAACCATGAATTCGATGTATTGGCCTTTGGTAAGACATCGTTCTCTGGTAGTAGCGATTTAGTATACCTTGAAGGCTACGGGTGTGAGGCTGTATGCAGAATAAATTGGAGAGCAAGTGGCGTTGCCCTTTGCATGAAGAGCAATTTCGTTTACGATGTAATATCTGAGTTAACTGTTATCAATCGAAGTTTTTATTCGCTTTTTGTGAATCTTATTGTTTTCTTGAGCAAATGGTTGAATTTGTTTCCGTGCTTAGAATGCTTGTGGTAATTATGAGCGAAATTGCTCATAATTACATGCTTGATTTTACCTAAACACTCTACAGGGGATGGGTATTAGGCTGAGCCGGGGAGGGTGGGGGGAGGGGGAGAGGGGGGTGAGGAGGCTTCTTACTGGAAATCCCACCCGTCCCACCGCCATTCGACGACACGTGTATATAGCGTTAGACAACACGTGTATATCGACCTCGCCCACGATTCGTAATCGTGTTCCGCTCCCACGAACGCTCTAATCTCACCAACATCCCGATCGCCACACTCATAAAAATTAATTACACGGCCCTGAACCTCAACCCGACCACGTGTGCTCGGTCGGAGCTGTCTTCCTTCCGGCACGTCAAAGCCACAAGCACGAGCTCTTCAAACGTACGCTCCCGTGCTTTCGCTGGTCGTCTTTTGTCAGTGCCTTCTGTCACAGCAACGAACACTCCGTTTCCGTCCTGTGGCACAATTTTTCTCCCTGAGGCACTAAACGTTTCATTGCGCGAGGCATCTGTCTCTACGAGATCTCCGAGCTTCTTACTGGCACGCTTCGCAGCGACACCCACGCTGTCTTACATGCCCGGTCGTTAGGTACCAGTGAACTGGCATTGATCACGTTCCACAAACGACGACCCTCACGTCCCGTCCTGTGCCACGACTTCGGGGTCCTATTTACCCCTTACGTTCCGAAAATCGCTGTGTGCTGCCGATTCCATGGATTTGGCTAAAATCTGCATGTATGCACGAGCCCGCACCGCTGCACGAGTGCGACTATGTTACCCTCTGGGGGCACATGTATTTGAGACCATGCAGTGCAAACAGTCGCTCCTCTACGCACACAGCTACTGACCCTAGTGCTTTGTAAAGCTGGGCGTAGCCCAGCATTTTCAAAACTGTGCAAAACGAATAAGCGTAGCACTGTTCCCGTTCACGTCTATCCGCTCGCCTAGACGCCACCGCGGAAAAAAAAACAACAAAAGGAAAAACGAGGGAGAAGAGGACACCCTAGCAACGGCGCTCACGCCGGAGTGGCTCTTCGGGAACGAGATGGAACTTAGATTTCGGATTCGGACGGCGCATTTATCACTGGGGAGCGTGGTAACTCAGCCCCTGCCTGGGTTCACGCCGCTACGCGGCGACCGTCTGCGGCTGCTCATTACAGAACTGTTAACCCACTTGGCTCCCCAGCACATGCTGTTTCGCGGCGTCCAGAAGACAACCCAAGCCTCGCTGTTCCGCCTGCACCTTCAGAAAAGAAATTTTATACAATTTAGTTGAGCAAAATTTCGTCGACATCATTCGTGTTTTTTTCAGTGTTAATCGTAAAAAAAGAAATGTCATAGATATCGCCAAATGCATTGATGAAATGAAATGTTCGAAGAAACAAAATGTAAGCCCACACTGTGGTTTGATCCGGGGTCCGCTGCGTATGTGGCAGAAACCTTACCACTAAGCTACGCTACCCCTTCCGGAATTCGTTGTAACCGCTGCCTACATAGACGGCGGCAGCGTCTTATCCACAACCAGCCAATCCGGCGTGACCGCCGTTGCTATGATGTCCTCCTCTCCCTCTTTTTTTCTTTTCCCGCTTCCCATTCAGCTGGCACGCGGAACTCCCTGCCGCCGCCGTGCAGTCGTCGAGCTCAAAAGAAAAGCAAATGGAACTCACTACGGAGAGCACAGCCCGTGTTGTGACCCAGCCCCCAAACCGCGAACCACCATTGACAAGTTCCCACCTCCTGTGCCGACGTAAATTGGTTGGCTCCTCTCGCCTCACCAGGACGCGATTGTCGGAGCCGATCCGCGCAACACCGATGCCATCGCAAAGACGGCCTTCAATAAGTATACGACGCCCGCCAAACTGCACACCATCCCGCCGCCGCTCGTCCTCCACACGCCACACAAGTGGGATCTCGTCGGTCGCAACATGCGTTCAAGCCGCCATGATACAGAACGGCTGCTACCGAGATGACGACATTTAAGTAAGGGGAAGGCAAGAAAAGCTTCATGGCATAGAGACTGCCACGAAGGCGATCGCCGATCGCCTGAAGAAGAGCGAGGATATCCTTGCACTCCGCAAACAAGACGACGGAGACAACCATTGGCGGTAGGTCAAGCAGGCAACGATTATGCTCCCCCTCTAGGAAGCCGCTATCCTTGGCTAATCCCAGGACAAGATGCAGAAATTGCTTCCCAGCGACCGTCCGACACCCCGCTGCCCAACCACACATCACGTCCTCCACCAGCTCGATTCCCTTTCCCCACTCCCCATCCTCTCGTGATTACCCCCGATCTGTTGTAGACTCTCCTTACGCGGCATGAAGGTCAACTCCAACAAAGCTTCGCCATCAGCTCCAGCAGCGAGTGTAGGACCTTCCACATTCACTTTCATAAACTTGTGGGGAAGGCTGTGTGATCTCGGTTGGCGATACCTCAGGCCCCGACTCAGCTGACCGAGGGTTCTGTCATGGCTTGCAATGACGTCGCATCGAAATATTAATTGTGCAACGCTGCGCATCTAGCAACGGAACTGTCTTAATTTGAAGGTCCAAAAAGCCGAACTTTTCGCGCGCACGTCAATCCCGTAGTATGCCATTGATATACTTTTGCTGCAAGAAACTCGCGCAGCCGGGATTTCACTGTCAGGATTTAGAGGGCCACCATACCCCTGACACAACAACACGTACCACGTCAGTGCCAAACCACGAGCCTGATCCCTCACACCACGTCGAATTCTCCCCACCCCCCGTTGGTTTGCGCAAAGACTAGTGTCATTTTTTGTCGCACTCTCGCATGTCAAGATACACACAACCAAGTGGTATCTTGACGCGCTGGACGGTACGGTACTACTTAACGGTCCCGGCTTGGTTCCGACTACGTCCGGCCTCCCGTCGCAGCTTACGACTTTTAGGGGGTCATAGAGCTCCGCTATGTGTACCCCTTGGACCATGTAATAGAGGGAGGAGACTTCAATGCCTACTTCTAATCGTGTAACTCCGCACCGCAGACCGCTCGCGCGCACTACTTGTGCGCTGCCCCAGAAATGACGGACCTAACGATTGTCAACAATCTCGACTCTTGGACGCGTTACGGTAGCACGGCTCGCCATGCAGAAAGAGATCGATCTCACACTTGCGCCCTCGTCTACCACCCGCGTTCTCGAGTGGACATGCTTACCGACGCGTGGGGAAGTTATCACTTCGACGTAATGCTCGAGCTTACTTTGGGGAAGAGAAAAACGAGCTAGCGAATTATAAAAACGGAGATCTAGCTAGAACAAATGTCGAGCTACCATAATGAAGGATATCGACAAAATCGACTCTGCCAGCATTTCAGCCTTTCTTACCATGTCCACTAAGTCTGCGGCGGACTCCCACCAGATGGTGGCAAATACCCGACCCCTCCGGACACATATTGCCTCGTTGTGGGATAGCCGCACTGCCGCACTTACGAAGTATCGCAAGCACAAGCGATGCTGCTTCCTGTACCGCGTGACCCGCTTTACCAAAAAAGGTGGCAAGTATATCCGGAGCCCTGACCTATCCCGATGGCTTACCGCTGCCAGACCTTTGACAGGACCACGATTATCGGCCAGGTGTGACAAACATTTAACACCACGCGAGGCAAGCACAAGTAGTCCAGCTCAGTCCCTCACATGGGCCTTCTTCCGTCTCATGGGCTGGAAGATATCCTAGACCAGCTTGCCCACTGTTCTTCCCGCCCCGGGAGGAGCCCCTATCCCCCGACGTCGACAGGCAAGCGTATGCAAGTAGCGTGTGCAAAACAAATACCGGGGACCAGCCGTTTACAGAGTGTAAACTGAGCGCGGCGATCGCCCAGTGCCGGTTCAAGTGTGCACCCGGCGCCAATGGAGTAAGAGTCCCAATAATTCGTAACGCACCTCGTATCTCCCGGGAAGCGGTCTTCAGATGTTTTATAATTGTGTGGCATAGGGGTCTCCTCTCAGAACAACGCAAGCTGTCGTAGGTTATCCCGATATCTAAGCCCGGCAGACGGCCGACCGACGCGAAGAGTGTACGCACACATTTCTCTTACAACTGGGTCATTCCATGTCAAACGTCCCAGACGTTGCGCTCCACCCCTTCCGATTAAAAAAAAAATGCATGGCCTTTGGCCGCAATGTCCATAGCCATAACCTAAAATAGTTTTGGCGAAAAAAAAATTTTGATGACGGGAGCGTGGTTTTAACTTTTAAGAACAGCGTGAAACTAGGCATCACTCAATAAATGATGAAAAATCAGCTTTTAAGTGAAACACGTAAATATATTTTTTCTTAAATTTTCACGGCTTTTGTCTTACAATGTGGTTGGGCTTGTGAATTTTCGCTTATTTTATATATTAAAAAAAAACTATTTTTTAATTTTAGCATTTTTGTTTTTTTATTAAAAAAATATCTAATTGCTCCCGGGACTTACTAGAATATTTTACCGGCTGCCTCTGCAGGTATATAATCTACAAGAAATTTAAAATCACTCAATTAAATATCTCGCAGTGAACAAAAATCCTGAAGTTGCAAAAAAGTGTGTTTTGACACATAAACAGCCATTTATTTCACCCTGAGGTGGTCCAAGCAAAAATACAAAATATGGTGGGTTTGGAAGAACAATAGATAATCATTTGATTCTGAAAGTTCAGACAAGGTAATTTTTGTTTAAAGCGAGAAAACAATTTTTGAATTTGAACTCTCGCACCACAACCCGGCATCGCTTCTTAACGCCTCTTCACCGCACAGCACGCCAGCTGCGACGATAGCTGACATGATTAGGTCCAAAGAAAGAACGGAGTCACTTCTGCCGCTTCCCCTTGTCCGTCTTTCCGGCTGCAAGGGAAGAAACGGAGGGTATTGTGTAATAATCGGAGGTGCCGCCAGCGCGTAGCCATAGCAGGCCCGTTGTGCCCTTTGTACCCGAGGGCTTCTCGAAACGAGATGCCTAAACGACTGGCTGCAAGAAGTGACCAGGACTTCTTCATGCCATGCCAAAGGTCTCACGGCCACCTCCGATTCCTAAAATAAAATTGATGGCTCTTCACCTTAACGTTCGTGGTGCCTCTCTAACATATTAGTTTGACAAAAAACAAATTTCATTGAGTGACGGAGGTTTCAACTAGTAAAAAGGGGGGGGGGGGGGGCGGTGGAACTAGGAGTCATTCAATAATTGATAAAAAGTAAGATTTGTTTACGGAACACTGGAATATTTTTGCCTAAATCCATACGGTATTTGGATTGCTGTGTAATAAGGATCATGGTCATGGAATTTGGTATGCTCGAAGCAGTTTTAAAAAATAACGAATATATGATCATTTTAGCATATTTTTAGTTTTGTCACAAACTATGGCTTTGCTGCATGCAACTGTGCATACTCTTATTGACAGCCATGTAGGTATACTGTACACAAAACGAAGGTTTCAGGCCGTACAACTAAATATCTTGCAGAAAAAAACAACTAAATTTGTGCAAAATTGCGTTTTGCCGTTTAAAGAGCCGTCAATTATGTCTTGAGGTGGCCCAAAGAAAAATACTTAACGTGGTTACTTCTACAAAAGAGTTTATTTTTTTGTTCTTGAAACAAAATTAAAATAATTTTGTTCTAAAAAGGAAAAACAACATTTTGAAGTTGAGCTTTCGCGCGGCAACCTGGCGTCGTTCCTTGCGCCTCTTCTCTGCACAGCACGCCACCGTCGAGCCCGGCAAAGCGTGCGACGGTGTCACGGTGTGCGCACGCAGGTAGACAGCAGGACCTCGAGTTGTTGGGTACATCTTTGTGGGAAGAGGCTTTTTTCTACTCTTGTTGCTTTATGGCTTTTCCTATTTTGACCATTTTGCGCGGCTGTGTCCTGTGGTCTTCCACTGTCTTGATATCAGCAAATGCTTAGCGCTGCCAGGTAAGAGATCCACTAGTAAGCCAGCTGTTTCTTAAGTATACACCGCAATCACTCTTTCTTCTCGACGTCAGGACAGACGTAGACAGCAACACAAAAGCCCCGTGAAAGGACAATCTCGTTTGTGTTTAAATCGGCTATGAAACGGCAAATTCTTGCCTCGCTGAATAGTTCCGCTGTTCACAGCAGTATGCGTCACAGCTAGAATTGGCGGCAATATTATCGCGTTTCCCTTTTAGGAGAAGTCCACGTCAGCTGATGCCGCCCTTATTAGGCATCGCGTCTCGAGCCGCCTTCGGGTACAAAGGGCACAACGGGCCTGCTATTGCTACGCGCTGGCGGCACCTCTGATTATTACACGATACCCGCCGTTTCTTCCCTTGCAGCCGGATAGACGGATAAGGGGAAGCGGTAGAAGTGACTCCGTTCTTTCTTTGGACCTAATCGTGTCAGCTATCGTCGCAGGTGGCGTGCTGTGCGGCGAAGAGGCGTTAAAAAGCGACGCCGGGTTGTAGCGCGAGAGTTGTAGCGTTCGACTTCCGCCGTCCGCCGCAGGTGATCAACCAGACGACTCGTTCCGTGGGGTCAAACAGGGTTTATTACTATGACTCTCAGGCTTCAAGCTGTGGACAACCGCTCAGTGCAACTCTTCCCTCGGCCGCAAAGGCCATCCCTTTTAAGCCCGTGGGCACCAGGAACCGCCCCCCCCGCTAGTCGCCGGCTGGCCGCCGTGTGTCGGGCCGAGCGCCCCCCCCCCCCCCCCCCCCTAGAGGTCGAGGTCTAGGATGGCCTCTTCGTGGGGCGGGTCGCGGAGCAAATCCGGGTGGACTTGGCGGAGAGCCCGGATGGCCTCTGCGACTTCCAACGGGCGGGGGGCTGCCGGAGGTGCAGCACGAAGTGGCGCGGCTCGGCGAGCCCAGTCCGCGGCGACGCGGGCCTGGTGCAAGGTGCCCGCCAGATGGGTGGGGCGGTGGAGTTCCGGCACTCCGCAGTCGGGGCACAGGAGGCGGCGCTCCGCCTCGTTGTATACGGCCGCGGGCTCGTGCGGGTGCCGGTCCTCCAAAGTGTTGCCCCGGAAGGGCTCGGGGACAGTCTCCGGGGGCGCGCCGCGCTCGGGCCGGGGCTGTTCCCTCCAGCGTAGCGCTGAGGCCCAGCCCACCGGACGGTCCTCCACGAGCACGGTCCAGGTCACGACGGTGGCACGCTCGCGGCGCGGCGGGAAGCGTGCCGCCAAGCGCCTGAAATGAACAGCGTGGCAGGCCCGCTCTTGATGGAAGTGACGGTCCTGCAAAAGAAATACAGAACGGGCACAAGTAAGAAAGAAGACGAATTAACGGGTCTGGTTGTAATACGTCAAACAAGTTCGGAGGCACTCGCGAACAAAACGATCCCTTTGTGAAAACAAAGGGGAGACCCGCGGGAAGAATATGGATCCTCTCCCCCCTCTCCTAGAAGAGAGACGCAGCCAGCCTGTGATGTCCAGCGCGGCGCCACTCGAGCAGAAACAGAAGAAGATCGTTTTGCCTGCGAGGTTCGCGTGATCTTTGAGCGCGCGAACTCATAGAACTGCGAGCGGCTGTTGGCGCAAGCCAGACTCTGATGTCTTGGAAAATATACCAACGAGTATTCGGGCTGTAGTGTCTCCTTACTACGCGGATACGACAGTGGCGACGAGAATTCAAGAGCCTGCGACGCCTGGAACCTCCGACCGCTAGCCATGTCTACTCAAGGCAAAATGTAAGCCTTTTCAGGCAAGTCATGGGCATCGTGGATTGAACGGCTGGGTTTCTACTTCGTTGCGTATGGCATCAGCGCCATGGACAAGAAGCGAGCACTCCTACTCACGCTCTGCGGTCCCGAAACTTACGAGATCGTACGAGCGCTGGTGGCACCCAGAGGACCGGGGGACGTTGAGTTCGACGAACTCGTGACAATCCTCGGAGCTCACTTTGACCCTCGACCATCAGAGCTTTATAGCCGGTACAAGTTTCAGCGGCGAGACCAACTACCGGACGAGTCAATCAACAGCTACGTTGCGGCACTCAAACATCTGGGGGTTGACTGTAATTTCGGCATCCTGGCTTCCGCAACTACGCGTGTGACATCGACGACGGCGCCAAAATCGGCATCGCAGCAACCACCGTCGCAACAGGCAGCAGGTGCAGCGGCTACGGCTGACAACCAGCAAAGCCACGACGGGACACCAAACTGCCGTTGGACGTCATGTTGCGTGACAGGTTTGTCTGCGGCATCCGCGACGAGCTTCTGCAGCAACGCCTGTTCGCAGAAAAAGATTTAACGTTCTCGAGTCCCTTAGATATCGCCATTCGAGCAGAGAGTGCCTCGAAACAACAACAAAGCATCAAGAAAAAAGAAGACCTCCAGATCAACAAGACAGGGGCAGCAAACAAAGACGCTGCTCCACGCAACAATCGACAGTGCTATCGATGCACAGGTCAGCATGACCCACAGGGATGCCGATTCAAAAATACAGAGTGTCGCTACAGCAAAAAGCTTGGACACATCGAGAAAGCATGCATTGCGAAGAAAAAGCAGCAAGGCAAACCAGCTGACAAGAAAACTAACCACAATGTAACAGCGACTGAAGCGGTGAGCCAGCCAACGTGCTCATCTAGATGTTCCTGCTACGAATTGAACAAGCTACACACGCCAGGGAGCGTTCCGAAGTTCCATATTTCCCTTCAGATTCAGGGTAAACCACTTCAGTTCGAGGTCGACTCTGGCGCTGCATGTTCGTTGATCAGCGAAGAAACTTTTCGCTCAACTTGGCCCGAAAATCCACCCAAGCTCACGAAAGACGACTTGGAACTCTTCACTTGTAGCGGTGAAGGCCTAAAACTTCTTGGCTCACTTCAAGCAAGGGTACGCTTCAAGTCAAAAGATTACCTCCTGCCGCTTTTGGTGATGAAAGGATCTGGCTGCAGCCTTTTGGGAAGGGATTGGTTCGACGCGCTCCACATCCGAGTGAAAGGAATCAACCAGGTGCAGCATCAGACCGCACCACCAGAGGTGGAGGAAGTCCTTCGACGACATCCTAATGTGTTCAAGGACGACATCTCTGGATACACGGGACCGCTAGTACAATTGGAGCTAGAGGAAGGAGCTTCACCGAAATTTTGCAAAGCTCGGCCGGTTCCTCTTGCGCTCCGGTCAGCGGTAGCAGACGAGCTTCAACAGTTGCAGAGTCAAGGAATAATTGAGCCAGTCCAACACTCTGCATGGGCTACGCCGCTGGTACTCGTCCGAAAGAAGAGCGGAGCCATCCGACTTTGTGGCGACTACCGGAGCACGGTAAACGCCGCATTAAAAAAAGCCAGCTATCCGCTACCCACAACAGGAGAAGTGCTGTCGAACCTCAGAGGAGGAACTGTTTTCTCAACGCTGGACTTGTGCCAAGCATACCAGCAGCTAAAAGTAACGGATGAGACGGCAGCAGTACTGACAATCAACACGATGAAAGGACTGTACAGGGTGACGCGACTTCCGTTCGGGATCTCAGCAGCGCCCACGATTTTTCAGCGGATGATGGAAACGTCACTCGCTGGCATCGACGGAATAAGCGTATACCTTGATGACATCCTCATCAGTGGAGCGACCAAGGAACAACACGCTGAACGCCTGGAACAAGTGCTATCCAAACTAGACAGCACCGGTCTGCAGTTAAAAAAAGAAAAATGCAAGTTCGCAGTCACCGAAGCTACATTCCTAGGACACAGGATTGACGCTTCAGGGGTACACACGACTGCGGACAAAGTGCAAGCAATTATGAATGCTCCAGAGCCAACAGGAAAAACCGAGCTGCAAGCCTTTCTGGGGTTGCTCGCATTTTATGACCGCTTCCTCGAGTACAGAGCTACCGTCGCATCAGTTCTGTATAAGCTCCTGGAGAAGAATGTTCCTTGGTTGTGGAAAGACATTCACCGGGAAGCATTTCGGAAACTTAAAGCATTAGTAAAAAAATGCACGGTCCTTGCGCACTATGATGAAAACAAACCCCTGCTGCTTTCCTGCGACGCGTCCCCTTACGGCGTGGGAGCAGTACTTGCGCAGAAAGACGCTCTGGGACGTGAGGCTCCAGTGGCTTTTGCGTCACGAACACTAGGTGCTGCGGAGAAAAACTATTCTCAGCTTGATAAGGAAGGGTTAGCCATAGTCTATGCAGTATGTCACTTCCACGAATACATCGCTGGAGGACAGGTAACCATCTACACAGACCACCAACCCCTCTTGGGAATACTTGGAGGCACAAAACCGATACCACAAGTCCTATCCCCGCGTATGACACGATGGTGCATCAAGCTAAGTGCGTACAACTACGAGTTGATATACCGACGGGGACGGACACACCAAAACGCAGACGCTCTGAGCAGGCTGCCTCTACCTGCTCGGGTCGACGAGCCCTGCCCACCTGGCTATGTGCTAATGTTAGCCTGCTCGCCAATTCCACAACTCTGCCCAGAACGCATTGCAGAGCTCACTGAACAAGACTAAGTCCTAACCCTCGTCTACCAGGCCATACATCACGGAAGACTGGGAGAGCTAAACAAGGACGAGTGCAGGGCCTACAAAAGTATCGCCCACGAACTTTTGACACTCAACGGTTGCTTGACCTGAGGTTCAAGAGTAGTGATTCCCAGTACAGCGAGAGCTCAAGTACTCTACTTGCTTCACGCTGGTCACCGAGGCATAGTGACAATGAAGGCAGCGGCCCGAGGTTACGTTTGGTGGCCTGGAGTAGATAAAGACATCGAAGCCAAGGCAAGGGCGTGCAGCATTTGCCAAGAGCACCAACGGGCACCACCTAAGGCACAATCCCCGGAATGGCAACGACCGTCGAGACCATGGGATACACTGCACATTGACTTTGCTGGTCCCATTGAAGGTAAAATGTTGCTGATAGCAGTTGACGCCTTCAGTAAATGGCTGGAAGTTCGTCAAATGAAAAGTATCAACTCAAGCTCACTGATTCAGGAACTTCGTAACTTGTTCGGAACGTTCGGCGTACCACGCAAGGTTGTTAGCGACAATGGTACGTCATTAGTGTCAGACGAGACCGAACAGTTCTTTAAAAATAACGGAATTCGTCATGTGACAAGTGTTCCGTATCATCCGGCGACCAATGGTCGAGCGGAAAGGATGGTTTACGAAACCAAGCAGGCGTTGTCTAACGACAAGACTGGAAGTTTATCGTGCCGACTTTCCCGAGTTCTACTGAAACAGCACACAACGATTAGTCTCACGACAGGAAAGACCCCGGCTATGCTAATGTTTGGTCGTGAGTTGTCAACCGCAATCACTCTACTACATCCGCAAGCCAGAGGGAGGGATGGGGAGACGTTGGAGTCAATTACGTCCCCAAGAATTGTTTCGGCTAACCAAGAAGTGTATATCAAGAACTTTGCTGGAGAGCCATCGTGGATCCGAGGAACCGTATTAAAAAGGCTGGGATCTCGTTCTTGGATCATAAAAACCGAACAAGGCACGGTACGGCGACATGAAGACCATATAAGGAACACCGTCACAGACTCTTCGGAAAAATTGGTCACGGGATCCTCTGCAACACGAGATATTAACAATGGCCTACAAGCTGTGCCAGCACAGTGGACCATTCCGACCATTGAGGGACCGGCACCAACCGAGGAGCAAGATGCCCCAGACGCTCAACCGGACATCCTTCCTGTTCCAGACGCGGTTATCACAACGGGTTCGTCTAGGCCTCAACGTCAAAGGCGGCCTCCTCAAAGATACGGCGACAGCATCTGAGGGGGAAGGAGTGCGATGTCCAGCGCGGCGCCACTCGAGCAGAAACAGAACGAAGATCGTTTTGCCTGCGAGGGTCGCGTGATCTTTGAGCGCGCGAACTCATAGAACTGCGAGCGGCTGTTGGCGCAAGCCAGACTCTGATGTCTTGGAAAATATACCAACGAGTATTCGGGCTGTAGTGTCTCCTTACTACGCGGATACGACACAGCCAAAAAGGATATGAAGAAAACAAGTGTTGAGTCACCGAGGGCGCAGGTTGTACCGCCTGGGTGTAGTTACATCTGGCGCCCCACGTTGGGCGCCAGATGTCGCGTTCGACTTCCGCCGTCCGCCGCAGGTGATCAACCAGACGACTCGTTCCGTGGGGTCAAACAGGGTTTATTACCATGACGCTCAGGCTTGCAGCTCTGGCCAACCGCTCAGGGCAACTCTTCCCTCGGCCGCACAGGCCATTACTTTTAAGCCCGTGGGCACCGGGAACCGCCTCCCCGCTAGTCGCCGGCTGGCCGCCGTGTGGCGGGCCGAGCGCCCCACAAAGTTCAACTTCAAAAATTGTTTTCTTGCTTTAAACAAAAATTAATTTGATTAAACTTTCAGAATCGAAAGATTATCGATTGTTCTTCCAAACCCACCATATTTTGTATTTTTACTTGGACCACCTCAGGTTGAAATAAACGGCTGTTTATGCGTCAAAACGCACTTTTTTGCAAATTCAGGATTTTTGTTTACTGCGAGATATTTAATTGAGCGGTTTCAAACATTGTTTATAGATTATATACCTGCAGGGCAGCCGGTGAAAAGTTCTATTAAGTCCAGAGAGCAATTAGATATTTTTAATAAAATAACAAATATAATAAAATTTTCAAAATATTTAGTTTTTTTTTAAATATTTAAATTAAACAAAACCTTTCAAGCCCAACCACATTGTAAGTCGAAATCCGTGCAAATTTAAGAAAAAAATATTGTTGGGTGTTTCACTAAAAAGCTGATTTTTCATCAATTATTGAGTGATGTCTAGTTTAACGCTGTTTTTAAAAGTTAAAACCGCGCTCACGTCATCAAAATAATTTTTTCGACAAAAATATTTCAGGGCATGGCTACGGACAATGCGGCAAAAGGCCATGAATTTTTTTTTTTAGAAATCGGAAGGGGTCGAGTGCAACGTCTGGGACGTTTCACATGGAATGACCCAACTGTCATGAGGAAGCTGATGGAATGCATGGTGCTTGCTCACAATCAGTTGCAAGACGAATACCTGTGAATTTTTCATGCCACACGAATGGGATTCTGCAACAATCTGAGTACCCACTACTGCTTAACCATGACCTACCTGGCACCCTAACACTCAAAAGCTCCGGGTTCTTGACGCGTGATACATAGAAAGTTATTCGACCCCGTCACACACGAAGCCGTTGATTCTTTAATGCACAAAGAAGGCATCGAGGGTAAACAACTGTATTTTGTCCGCTCATTCCTTGCCAGACGTCAATGGCTGGTCTGATCCGGCTGTGTCCCGGAAGCGAATAGCAGCGCCACCAACTAGAACCATATTGCGGTCCCTCATAAAGCAGTACTGTCGCGGACCCTGTTTAACAGAGTCAAGGCACCGCTCCTCTGGGCCTGGACCTGATCGCGAACCTGCGAGGTACAGACTACTCAGATGACATTACCATTAGAACTTGTAAAGGCTTGAATTTTACCATGCAGAAGGTGCTAGAGGCGGATATGGGCACCATCCACGCCACCTTCGCCGCTTTAGTATGATCACAACCTCGGATAAGATTAAGTACGCGGTGTACGGCCGTCGACACTACACCATGCACATCGGTCTCACTTTTGACGATAGTCAGCTTGGCAAATACCTTTTCATTAGGTTCCTCGTAGTGAATTTTGAATACAGCAGCGAAATGACGGCGGAGTGGACACTTGGTATGGTCCATCTCGTAGCAATAGCGACAGGGGCCTACACCTCGTCCGTCGCATCTCCAACCGACTAAGCGGCGCGGGATACCGTACCGCAATGATTGTCGTCACGCACGCCTTTCCCTATTGAAAAATCCACGAGACCGGTTTTGTGTGTCCGAGTGTTTTCTGGTGTGAACATCAGACCGGCCTGGTGTGTTCTGGTGCGCACATCAAACCAGCCTAACGTGTTCTTTTGTGGCCACCGGAACACATTAGGCTGGTTTGGTGTGCCTATCACACGATCCTAGTGTGGTCTTGTGTGCAAATTAAAACACACTAGGTGTCTGATGTGCACACCACAGCACACTAGAATGGTATGATGTGCACACACGCCACACCAGACCAGTCTAATGTGCACACAACGGCGCACTAATCTGAACTGACATGCACACCAGGGTGCCTCTGGTGTGCGTACATTACGGATATACGCCTAAAGTTTAATGAAAACAAGTTTTTTGTAAAATTAAATGAGATGTATAGAGCTCAAGCACCACATTTGATTTTATAAGGTCCTTCAATCAAGGGGCGATGCAACAATTCAGTTCGAATAATATGTACTTTGCGCAAGCATGCCGACCCAGTGTAACAAACGTTTACCGATACGCTCCAGCCTGACGCACAGAAGAGAGGTTTGTATCGTCAAAAATCATCGTCAGCAGCTGATCATCAATGAAAACATGAAAATATTTCAGTGGGCTTTTGACATCATCAGAGGCCGTAAACACGGGTTCCGCAGGCTCCACGAAACACCGGTCTTCCTTTCGCCAGTCGAAAACTTGCGACGGTGACTTTTGTTTCTTTCTTGACGTTGACAGAACTGGAGAGGCGGGCGTTCCGCCTTCAGTTTCGTTTTCGCTTGGAAGTTCTGTTGTTAGGCCCTTCGTTGGCAAGTTCTCCTCCTCACCGTCACTCACTTCACTATCACTAGATCCCTCATCGGACACTGTTCCACTTTCCGGAATCAAAACCACACAGGGACGATCGCGACTTCGTGTCTGGTAGAAAGATCCTGATGGAATTTCCATCGCGAAGCAGTAGAATACGAAACATATAAGAAAAGAGCACCGGGTCAAATTCTATCCGTAAACATGTCAACATAGGGATGAACTAAACCACGCCAAACAGGAAGCTTTCTTCCGACCATTACAGCTGATCCCTCGTGCATAGGTATGTAAAATTCAGAGTGAACACCCGCCCCTAAACTATCGCCCAATCTATTTACATGGCTAAACATTTATCGGCTTAAAACTACCGAAACACTGCCAGATCTAAGCACGGAAAAGAACACCACTGAAATCACAGAGCTACTATGCGACTCCTCTCTTACACGATACGCATATCTACTATGTGCCCTTTTCCCCGACGTTCATACGTTTCACGGTAAAATACGTCTGCGCTATGTAATCTAGAACTTCTAAAAACGCAAAATTAACATATTTCAGAGCAAAGTAGTGCTCACCTTTGTAACAGCTGGTCGAAGTGCGCAGCACGGCGTGGACGATACGCGTCCTGGATGGCTAGGTTCGACATTGTACATGTTCCTTTTAAAAGTACACGGAAGTGACGTCTTCACATCTGATTGGTTGGAAGCAAGAGTGACGTAATTTCCCTAGAAAAATGTAGGCGGAGTCGGCAAAACTGGGTGGAGTCGGCAACCGGACGTGACAACATATTGGCGTTTCGTTTTGTACTGAGTACGTTTCAAAAGGTACTAGCTCCTGAGTAGGCGTCTTTCGTTGGTCATATTTTCCAGAAAGCGTCGTCGTCGGGCGATTATGCCACTTTTCAACTAATTTAGTTATTGTTTTCGTCGGGAAGACTTACCGACAGCACCGCGCAGCATTCGAGCTCCCGGAAGATTGCAAGCGTGCGACGCAGTGCCGGCAGCGCGAGACAACGTTGGCGCGAGGAACCGGAGGTGAAGAGAGTGCGAAACGAAGCTCGTGGACGTTCACGACTGGAGCTTCAAGCGTTGTACACTTCGTTTCTACGACACGGAGTGCTTCCAAAGTTTGGAGGCGAGCGACGAGCACGTAGCGCGGGACTGAAGACAGTCGGCGTCTCTGTCCGCGTCGTAGTCCGTCGCTCTCGTGCGTCGTGTCGGGGTCCGGCCCGGCTGGCTGTGCTTCCCCGAGACGCCGAGCGAGAAGTACGACGTGGAGACGGGCCTCAGGCCGCTCGGTAGGATATTCGGCGTCATCGGTTGCGTGAACGAAACGATAATCGCCATCGTCGGCCCGTCCAAGAACGATCCCACCGCCATGAAGGCGGTGGGATCGTATTATGTACTCAAAATTAGTTCCACGGTGCCGCAAGCATTTCTACGCCCTCAACGTGATGGTGGTAAGTACGCGCGTATTATGTACTTAAAATCAGTTCCATGTGTGTCAAAATAATACAGCGTAACGCCGGTACGGTGTGGATATGCGATTTTATAAATGAGAGGTGCGGGCTTGTGTGCTCCGCCAGGGGCGGACGCAGGTATTTCTAGGGGGTAAGGGGGAGGGGGGGGGGGGTCAAGTTTTTGGTCAGCGTATCATATGTCCCCCCCCCCCTCGTTTTTTCACGCCCTAAATTTTGACACATGCAGAATTCAAGAGGGGGGTCAGGTCATCCGGACCACCCCCTCTGAATCCGCCCCTGTGCTCCGACTGCACGAGCGTGTGTTCTAGGTAGTATGCCGTGACTTTTAAACGTGCATTCTTCCGCCCGCCACATTATGTTTGTTTGAAAGAAGTGGTTTCTTGTCATCATATCTTACGTTCGTGAAGGTATGTTGCAATCATGTTAATACTGTTGTCAAAAGAACTTGGAAGGTTCCGGAATCAAGACTGCTTTGTGAACCATGAGTGGAACATTCAGGTAAATACGTGTCAATATCTCTCTCACACTTCCAGATGCGTGACGCCGAATGCCGGGTAAGATCTCCTTTGTGTAATGCTTCTCTTGGCTCTTTGGCAACATCAAGCAAGGGTAGCTGGTAGACGACGACAGGCTCCTCCTTCGGTGAGCATGCTCGATTCATTCCTCTTGCATACGGTGGTTGTGTACCGCTTGAAAACTACAGTACCACAGAAAATGTGCTGTACCAAACATTAAAACAACTGTGCAGGCCCTGTGTGTATACCTATGGAAAGTCTTTGTAGGTACTATCCAAAGGAGCGTAGTACCAGGAAAAGTTGCAATCAGCTCTTTTCGCTGCTTTCTTGCCGTCAATTTTAAAAATAACAGATTATAATAGTAGATTCCATCCTCTAAACGTGCAGGCGACGACGGCTACGGCTTGGAGTCATGGTTCATCACCCTGTCCCTGGGATCCACGTGACCTCCATTGCTTGCTGCCGGTCTAGTAAGGCACATTCCTCGGTCAGGTCCGTTGTGGAGCGCTGCAGTGGGCTGTTGAAAAACAGATTCTCGTGTCTGCGAAGGCACCAGACTCTGCATTACCATTCATCAATAGCCACCACCACCATTATAACGGCACGTGCAGTGCTGGCCAACGCCTGCCTTGTATTGAGTGAGCCAAAACCGGAGTCGGGGTCCGACCCTGAAAGGTGAGAGTTGGAGTCTGAGCCGAGCTCGGAGGGGTCAGCGTCTGATGGCGAGAGGCTTGCTTCTGCCAACCTTCCGGTCGGCCTCTCGGACAGGGCTTTGAGGCAACGCCTTGTCACCCGGTTCGAGACCTGCTGCAGCCGTGCCCCTGCGCAGCGTCACACACGCCAGGATTGCAGTCCCACCCATGAGGGACGCCGCCAGCATCAGGAAGTCTGTCGCCACGACGGTGGTCTCGCCCCAAAGGAAGCCGCCGGGGAGCCCCTACTGCCCTCGCCACGGTGATGCCCAGCACGGATGCCGCCGGCGACAAGGAGCCTCTCACCACCACGACTGCGGTCCCGACCACCAAGGACCCATTTGTTTCCTTGCCGTCAGTGAAGCCCTCCCCGTGAAAGCCGTCAAGTGCACACTTCGCTCGCTGCTCCGCAATCATGGCCGTCCATAACCTATGCACTCTCTTCGGCTCCAACACCTTGCACAGTTCATCGCACAGCCAACATGGCTAGGGCCAGCTTGAACTTGAGAGAAAAACATATCGCTGGACTATCAACTATGGTTTAATACTTCTCCCTCTTCATGTGCCTCAGCTATCTGTTTCGTTTGTTCTTTATTTTGAGAGCTGTAGATACAATTTAGTTTGAAACGACCCGCACTTCAGCGGGACGTAAAACATTCCAAACACTATTGCTTTTCTTGTTTAGTTTAATGGAAGGCACACTGACGCATGCTACTTTGTTTCCTTCGATGGCCATTGTTTTAAATGTTTTCGCATTTCTCGTGCATACAGGCTTTTGTTTCTTGCAAGAATGATGATGCTGCTGAACACAACACTGCATTTACAGGTGCGGCAATGACCTGCTGTAGTTCCTTTGACAGATGCTGCATGCTCTCTTGTCCTATCATTTACGCACTTGCCAGTTTGACCGATATGACATTTGCCACGTGATAGGGGAATGTAATAAACAACCCCTATGTAACACGGGGCATATTGTGTCTTGTAAGAAATGTCACACATTTTCTTCTGGTTGAAGTTGCAATTTACTTTGTCTTGTTAGGGTACACTGTGTGGTGGGCGAGGAGGGCGTTTGAATTGTGAAAGAGGTCTGGGACATGTATATAAGGCGATGGTTGTTCAATAAATTTCAAGCTATGTTAGAGACTTCATTGTTCTGTCTGTTTTTTTATTGTTCCTACGTCTCAGCGTTGCTATGGATGTCATTCACCAGCTCACCTGCGTTTTATACCTTTCTTCATACAATACGCCGAGTTTAAAGCAGAGCACACAGCCTTATTGCCCTGCCTCGCAGCTACTTCTTTTAATTTATGAATTATGCCATGAATGTAGGGTACTACAATTTTATGCTTAGTTCTTGTCTTCTCTCTTCCGTATCTGCGTCAGCTGATTTGTGTTACAGGTTGGTGCAGATGTTTTCAGGTGCGCATACCAGGAAACCAATCGGATAGCCAGAATCACGTAGGCAGGAAAATTGCTTTTCAAAACTTTGCCCCTTATTCTGGTGACAATATTTCTTTAAGGCCGATACAAGAGCAATGTAGGAAACACTGCGTTTTATAGTTTTGGAATGTTCAGATGCAAACAAAAGAAATCCTTTGCACGACCATGGTTCCTACGTCCAACATATGTTTATATCTTTAAATTCAGGTGTGAGGTCGAGGAACGTGATGGACCTGTTCCCTGGTATTTCATGTGCTGTGTTTAGAAAGGGACGGTACTGCCCCCGGATATGTGTTGAGTGCATGGCGGTAATATCGATAGTCTTTCCATTTTATGAGCAGAAGGCATGAAACGCGTGGGATAATGACAGAGAAGGCTTGCGGGTTGCCAAATCAACAAAGGTCATCTGGCTTTCCGCTGCAAAGAGCCGAGAAATACTTGAGACCATCTGTAGACCTGTAAAGACCTATTTCTTAGTGTTGATTAAACCAGGGATATTGCCATTTTGGGTATTGTTTCATATCCTTTGTGGTTTTAAACATCCCGTTATTACCTTCTGTGTTATGACTACATCACTCAGGTATGCCTCTTGATGTTAGAATTGGGATTTGTGTCAGGATCTCTCAAGGCATTTCAGGTTTCTCTCTCCACCTTACTTTTTGTCATGGTGCCTATTTGGAGCACTTTTTGGAAAATAAAAATTTCAGCTGTGTTTGAGATCTGTCGGTGTATGTTTCCTTTTTTTATGTAGAGTATCAAGGTTTATGTTATGTTGCACAGCTAGTTTATTTTTGAAAAGGCTTTATTGTTAGAATGCTAAACCGTAACTTGAAAACGTAAAATGATATTAAAACAGGTTTTGCAATATTTCTTTCTCGAAAGCAAAAATGAACACACTAGCATAGCACAACGTAAACACTTGGAGATTCTTAAATCGCATGTTATGTCAAACATTGATCTCTTTTTTGAACACGTTTTGCAGCACACTAGCTCTAGGTGTTATTTCGTAACATGTCTACTAAGATACACGAAGGTATGGTGTTCTAATAACGAAGGCCTGCAATATTCGAGACAAGATTAAATGCAGCTAGACAATAATATACTGTAAGCGACCTATTTTTCGCGGGGTGAATATTTCGCGATTTAGGTTAAAGCTGAAGTTTTGGAATAATTCGCGGGTTCTAAATTTCAAGACGCGATGGGATCTCAATATAGATTCCAATCTGTTGACATCTTACCGGAATTGTTCGCGGGACCTATTTCTTGCGAATTGTCGTCGATTCGCGAAATTTAAGTCGTTTACAGCATATGCAAAAAAGACGTGGCGAAGTTTGCTACTGAGGTATTCCAGACAAGATGAAAGTAGTTGCTGTTGCAAGTTATGACTACACTGTAGTTCTCAAAAAAGGTGAGCGCGCAGGCGAGCCCGTGAAAAGTGGACATACCTTGACATGAGACAGGGAAGGAAAAGAAAGGCACGTCTCCGAACACACAGCTGTTTTTGGATACGCTGTGTGTTGACCGCGTCCCTTTTACGTATCTTGTTTCTTCCCTGTCTCAGGGTAAGTCATATCAACCGAATGTTTCTTGGGTTCAACAGAGCCAGCAGGCGTCTTTGTCCATGTCGTCTGTTTGCTTCCGCGCCTTCATTACGCGCCGGGACCACGAAACGCGGGAGCTCTGTAAGCAGCCATCAAACCCGCGATTCTGGCTTGCTCCGACATGTTGCTTTAAAGAAGGTGCAACGCGCGCATCCCGCATTCCTTGTAATATGGAAACAACTTTCTCTCCAATTAACTCTTAAATGTATTGCAAAAGGACGCAAAAAAGCGGTTTGTTTTAACAACGCCCAACAGGTTTCTATTGTTTTTCAATACCTTTACCTGTAGTAAAACAGATGCGACGGCCAGCGACGCACAGGATTGGTTGCCGTTCGTTCACTAAACGCAGGAACTGCTCCCGGCGTCGTAGTAAATCCTACCCCATATCGCTCGCGTAGGGACGCCTCGGGGACTGCGTAGCTCCTTCGCTCGTCAGGGGTTGGCTCCGGACGTCGCTCAAACGGGTGACAGGTGTCACGTTTGCGATGACGTAGCGGCGTCAAAGTGGGCTGCGCCGCCATGTGAGTGTTGCTAGGATACGTTCCTCCTTTCCATTACGTCACTTCCATGTACCTTTTCTCAAATGTCGAACCTAGCCATCCTGGGCGCCGACAGGCACATCGGAGCCGACGGAGCATCTGGAGAACCCCTCGCGGCGAAAATTCAAGACCGCGAAACCGAAACCAGAAAATGTATCTCCTAAGATACGTTAAACATTTCGCCTGAGTATTGCTTTGGATCCCCAAAAAACAATTTTTATACTGAATGGATCCTCAAAATACACTGTGCCTTAAAGTGTTAAAAAAATAAAGAAACGAAAGGAAAACGTTTGTGTTACTAGAAGTGGTATAGTGACATACTTCCTCCTAGCGAAATGCGGGACACGCCGGGGGGGGGGGGGGGGGTAGGGTAGGGGATTTCTGAACAAGCACCCTATGAACCGAGGCTCTGTTAACACATTTAATATCCTGTGCTATTCATACACCTGCAAATTGTATTGCAGCAATTAAACTAAACTAATTTTCACTCCCAGTGATATATTTTAAGTTTGTGGGCAACCTGGAGATTCCAAGCGGTTGGCCCAGGTTGCCCCTACGACTATCATGAGTGGTCATCTTGACCACGAGGGGGCCAAGGGCAACTGGCCACGCGAGCGGCGCTCCGCCACTGATAAAGGGCCGTCGCAGCGTACGCGCGGGGGGAGTTGGGATCGCGCCGCAGGCGATAGCGGTCATTAAATGTTTACGTGTTGTTGAACCGGTGTGCTCTGTCATTCCTCGAGACGGGTAGCAGCAAGGGAAATCCCACACGTTGAAAGCACAAAAATCAACTGTAGCAGAACTCAATGCATCAAATGAAAAAAAAGTAAATCTTTTTCAGGTTATTGTTTACTGACAACGCTTAATTTTATCAACATGGTCCTACACAATTTTTGAAAATTATGTTCTTTTGCGACCGGTTCGAGTTGCAGGCTTTTTACCTTGTGTGGCTGTCTTCACTAAAACAAAACCCCACAGCAACCCTTTCGTCTTGACACAGCGATTTGAAAATAATTACAATATTTTATATTTACACTTTTGGCGGGCAATTTTTCTTAGAATATTTTGCCACCAAGGAGAGGGGCACAACGAAGCACGGAGCATACGCGTCAGTTCTTCTCCAAGAACGACGGTCGTTTCCCTCAATGCTTGGATAGAGAATGGTGTATCATTGCGATTCACACGATTACCAGCGATCTCCGCGCTTCCCCGTGCCCCGCTGTTCGGCAGCGCCATGAGTTGCAGAGTGAATTTTACGACAGTAAAAAATGCGGGACATTTTGAAGATTTGGGAATTTCTTGCGGGACGCGGGACACGAGACCTCAATGCGGGACAGTCCCGCGAGTCGCGGGACGGGTGGTAACCCTAAGAAATGGTGAGAATCGTCGGCGGCGTCTGTGTACACTGGGCAATTTGGCCCGCCAGCTTGTTAGGGCAGAGCGCGAAGGATGGAGAACAAACTGTCATGGGATCAAGTCACGAGAGAAGGTGAGGATATTTCTTTGTTTCTTTTTGTACTTGCTGCATTGCGATTCGGAGATTTTGCATTATTAAATCTGCTGCGACACTTCTAGCTTGATCTTCATTGAGCGATTCGAGCCTGAATGTATAGCTTTTCAGAAGAAAAAATTCCGGGCGGCTATCAGTTTGAAAGTTTTTGTTATCCAGCATAGCCAGCCGGCAAGTATATTCTAGAGTTGTCATTTCGACACCAGTTTGAGTTGTCTTCACCACTTGTGGGGTCGCTCTATAATAATCTCCGCCCGATCGACATGAGCTTCGCTCGTCTCCCAGGGAGTGATACAGCACAACGAGAAGATAGCAAATCGGTTTACTATACCTCCCAGTTTTCCGCCTTCGAGAGCCGGCACTCCGGACCGCCGACCCGGGTTGTCGCTCGTCATTCAGAGCTCGCAGTCGCAGTCCGTGTCCAGGCCTGCAGATCGTGCTTCCCACGCCTTCGCTCTGTAGGTAAGCTGTTCCGGGCTATCACAGCCCACGTCTTGCTGCAGAACCACTCCGGGATCGTCATGGCCTAGGCCGGTATGGCCAGGGCTCGCCGTTTCCGCCGGTCCTCATCCGAACCTCGCTGGTGGAACGCTCCGGGGATCGCCATGGGCCAGACCAACCAGAACGGCTCCATCGTTCCTGCGCGGCCCGAGCCTGGTGCAGCACGCTCTTCCTGTTTCCTCGCGCTCGCCCCCGGCTAGAAAATCTGGGTAATTAGAAACAAACTCTGCATGCTGGAGAACAGTACGCACGTTGCAACGGCTGTACTGTGATATGCAAGCCTGGAGTAAAAAGGTGACAGCAACAAAGTGCAGATGTGAGAAGGATATTTACGCTTCACATGAGCTTTTTCTAAAGAAACTTTCGCATCCTGTTTTCTGCATGCCGTCGCATTTGTTACCAGACTCAGCATTAAATTTGGTTGCGGAAACATGCAAAACGTTATGTGCTACGAAAATCCACTATTTGAGAACTCGCAGGTTTGGAAGGTTTTTGGTTACGACCGCGCGTGCGCCGAACGGCCATGCACACGTACAACTACGACTGCCGGAACGGGCCCCTCGCTTCTTGAAGGCCTGATCGCCTGATTCTCGACGTCACAACGAAGAAACAATCGGCCCGATTGTTCCTACCGTATTTCCCTTTGTGGTGTCTAACTGACCCGTAACACAACTTGTATAAAATTGTTATTGTGCCGAGTAGTCTGCAAAACGAGTTCGTCAGACCACTTTCCAAGCCTGCACATCTATTTTCGTTCACTTCAACAGCAACAATTACTGTAGAATTCACTTACTTGATGCGTCGCACAGCAGTGATCTACTTCTGTCGCCATGTCGCTTCCCAAGATCTCGAGGGGAAGCGGTATAGTTTGACGCTTGAGTCGCCTTCGTGACTGTGACAGTCTTTCACGAAACAGTAGCGACATTTATTTTGGGGGGGAACTCTAGGAGTAGGCGAGATGTCACAGAAACCCGCTGAGGTCATGGAGACGGGAAGCCGGGACTTACTTTTAAGAAAAACAGTTCCCAAAAAGCTTGACGCCGATCCAAAATGACACATTTCCATGTGGTTTGTAAATGCGCCTGCCTGTAGTCCCCGCGATGCGGGCTGTCCTGGCCCACCCAGTGTTTTATTTTGCAGCCGCTAGATGGCGCAACTTGAAGTGCCAAATTGCATTGCAGGTTAATATTTGGGTCACTTTAAATAAGGGAAGGGTGTTGAGTTGAGTGGAGAAATTCGTATTATCGAGATTCTGCTGTGTTTGCCTGCCCCCCCCTCGCACAGACACAAACTGTGTCGTTGCCCAAGACGCCTCTGACTGTATGTTGCAAAACGTAATTTGTTTTTGATCTGTATACAAGCAGAAATTAATTTACTGACAGGGTGACAGTGCTGGTAGGCCCAAATCTAATTATGTCTTTGCAATCTAAACTGCTGATAATTCAGGCAGTGCCAATCTGAATCTAGTAAAGTAAGTCAATTGTTCAGGAGAAGCTTTGCCCATTACTGTTATGCACACGCTTCAGGTCCCTCCACTGTTGAGAAAATAGTGCTTCAGCCTCTCTACACACAGGAGCAGAGGGATCAAAAGTCGCTTTTTGGGGGGCAGGACAACACTGTCATACCACTATAGCCATACTTTTAACTCAACAACTGGTTGATGACAGAACAGGACGACTTCATTTCATGACTTCTTTATGCAGCGTAGCACGATACCGTCATTGCTTACTTGGCATGCGAGTAGTTGCAACGACGAGAGTTTGTAAGGTTGCCAGTATCTCACGGGAATAAATACTATGTTAAAGGCGTGATTTTAAAAGGTAATCTTCATTTATTTAGTGCATAAATCAGCCTGGTTGTGGCAACATCATAAGGCACAATACCACTTTAATGTTAGTGACCACAGCCCTTGTGCCACCTCACTAAAAGTACCGAAAGGAAGAGCTGACATCACCTCCACAAGTTTGCGTCGTCGCAAATAATAAATCAAGTTAAAGCGATTGGTCGATGGTCTGAAAATCCTAAAACCAGTGAAAGCGATTTGCTGGTGGAGGGAAAAAACAAAACAATTTGAGTGCATGCATTACTGAAATCTCACCCTATTAATAACTGTAGCATACATTTTGTTTGGGCATATGCATGCTTACTGCTATTGCTACAACAAACAAATGGGGTTGAATTATTTTGACTAACAGAGCTCCTTAGCATAGGGCTAGATTGACGTTGTGAATGAATATTGTGCTTATTTATACTGCATTGCACGTCGCTTTGGATATTTTGTATGACTATCTTTTTCTTTATTAAAGCTACAGTATGTCCTAAGCGTATAAGTAAATCAAGATCTTGATGTTACTCGTCTCTCTAACCTTCAATTTGCTCTCCTAGTTGCTGCTGTGGCTGCTCCACCTGGTGAAGCTGTGGCCTCCTCCTGGCCACCTCTCTTTGCTGTCCGGGATGGTGAGGTACGTACCTGGGCCTACAAGGCCTTTTGTCTATCGTTTTCACTTTATTGACTTATTCAGGAGAACAGACTAACGGCAGAAAAAAGGACTCAAACAGGCAGGCACACAAAGAGGCAAACACAAGTACTGACTTAAAGGGGTAGGGAAACGAAATTCCAGCGCTCATTTTTTAGCTTTAATGTTTTGCATATTGCAGCATAACCTCAAAAATACCAGTCTTTCGTTGAAAGGCACAAGCAAACTAATTTTAAAGCTAATTAAACAATCTTTCAATGTGCATCTGTTGGATGCATGTGTAGCCTATTCGGGAGCTAATCTAGCAACGTTGGGGAACTTGCTACGTAGTCATGACGTAGCAAGCTCCATCGGAGCAGCGCCGCTCTTTGCATTTCAACATTTTCCTCCTAATCAGCTCCCTCAATAATCGGAACCACAATTTCAAAGCTATGGCCGTCGAAACCAATGGTAAGTGTTCTTCATTCCTCATAGAGGGTTTTCTTGCAGTATTTGAGCTTGAAATTGTTTCCGATGCATGTTTTTAGATTCTTTGTTTTGTCCTTGTTACTTTGTACAAGGCCTTGCGTTTCACGTCCATCAATATCAACGGTGATCTGTAATAGGCTCGAAGATAAAATCACAGGCTTATTTGGCATCTTCGGGCGAGACTGACCACCCTTTTTTATTCGTTCTTTTCTTGTTCTGAAGCTCTTCCTTGATCATTCACATTCGTTTGTCCCACCTCTTGGTTCTGGCAGAAGGTTGGGCCTGGCGTATAGCTGTATGACCGTTCCTCCAGGCGTCTTCGTTGATGCGTTTCGCTTGATATCATGTCCGGCGTGATCGCGCGAGTTTGAAGTTTTATTTCCCGACATGACTCGAGTTTGGCATCACAGGCACCTTAGCTCGAGGAAGAGTGTCCCTCCACGGGTTTGCTTGAAATATCTTAAAAGTTCCACAGCAAGTTATCCACGTAGTTCGGGCTTCTTGCAAGTAGTCTTTTTAGTTTTACAGTGGAATACATGCAATTTATTAGCCTTCTTTCCCCGAAGAATTACTTTAGAAGCGGGCCTTTCTTGTACGTATAGAAGATGGCGTGATCCCGTCGGGATACAGAGTTTCTTTTGGAATTTGTGAGACTACTTTAATTTCTATATTTCATTTTCATTTTGCACCTGGGTCATTCTCTAGGTGAAGTTCATGCAACTTTGCGATGTCGGTCAAGGAATGCCTATGTTTTTATTGAGGTCCTGTTCATAGTCCACGACATTTCAATGGGATCCATTTTGTACTTTATTATAGATCATCAAGCATGTCTAACTTTACTGTCTCAAATATTGTTTGTTTGTTTTTTCATTCATGGCAGGAACAATGGCCTTTATCAGCTCATTTTCGGGTTATTTGTTGCTGATGCTTTCGAATGACTTGCATTGCCGACGCCATGTTCAAGGTCTCTTTTTTTACTTTTCTACATTGGAGTAGCATTATTTCTTTAAAAACAATTAACATTTGATATTCATCTTAAAGTAAGAAATTCTGTCATTGGCTTTCTCGCCTTCTGTATGACGAGCTCGACCAGTTGTGCCGTGCTGAAATGCTGCGGAAGGTCCGTCGTTGCATCAGCTACAACGTTGTTATTTTAAAACAATGTTTTTTGAGAACTTGAATCTACGTGAAAGATTACCCACATTCCGTTGTTTTTGTGATCTATGCCAAATGTGTATGTGTCTAGAAATCATTACCGATTAGTGTATCTCAATTACTCCTATGTTTTATAAACCTGCTGCCTCCTCGTCATCGTATTTGTACTTTTATCTTATTCGTCGTCCTCGCATTGTATTTCTTGTGTTCCTTTTATAAATATGATATTATATATTGCCCTGCTTCATTGTGAGCGCTTCATTTCGAGGCAAAAAAGGCTATAGGACGCGTCGCTTTGTGTCAATAGAGCTGAGAAAATAAATAATATAAGGGTTATGTTATTTTGTATTTATGCAAATAGTTAACGTTTGTGTATGTCAGGAAACTGGTGAGTTTGTAATAGACGCCATAAACAAAAAAACAAATTATACAAATATCTGAGACCGACAAAGTAAGCTGAAGTTCAAGTTATCAGTGGTTCACGCGGTATAATGTTCGCAGGAAAGCGTTTCCCCCTTCCCGCAGTGAGTTAACATTTTCAAAGAAATATCTCGCGCGACAGTTGACTTGGAATAGGGGATTCTGAAAATCTATCACGTCCCATTGCGGACGCGTTAATGAAAGTTGACTTAGCTGACATCGGCGCTTTGATAATCTAGCCAGTAATTAGGGGCATCGCAAATTACTTCTGGAGATTAAACTTTGATCCACGACAGCACCGAGTTCGCGTCGGACGGCTTGTCTTAGGCATCATTGAGGGCGGGGTCCGGCTGTTGACCCAGGCTTTATTCGCAAAGAGCGCTTTGAATCTAATCACACGCATTACATATCTGCAGTGGAGATCCAAGGTTTTGGGGGTCCATCTGCTCTGTTCTCTATTGGTGGAAGGTCACGTCCACTGAAATCTGACTTTAGTCGTTGATGCGGTGAAAATGCAATTAATGTTGTGCGGAAGCGTCAGTTTGAGCGGAATCCGAAAATTAAAGCACGGATCGTCCCCAGAGTATTGGCAATAAACATAGTGGATTTATTTAAACTAAGTTTACCAGGATCCGTGTGGTGATCCCAGAGTGTAATGACAAAATCAAGACTTGAAAAAAAAAAAGAAAATTAGATTATTACGAGTGTTCTAAGAAAGAACGCAGGACTCGTGATAGTCCGTCCTCCTTAAGTCCTGGAAAAGGAAGTCTTACTCCATGTCAAACTTGACTGTTATTTAACTCATTGACCTCTGCCTCGGGACACATCATAAAATTATATACAACTCCAAGGGGAGGCGACACCGCACAGCGTAAGCGAATATGAAGGAGAAGAGGGAAAATCTGCCGCCTAAGAGCGTCTGGTACAAAAACTGGTGCAGCCTGGCTGGCCATCTATAACACGGCGAAGGGGATATCAATTGCACGCGGTTCGTGTTATGGGTAAAAATAGCTGTAAAATAGAAACAAAAAATATATATCGTAAAAAAATAAAAGACTTTTTGTTTTAACTATCCAAAAGGCAACACTTGTCCACATGCACTCTTGGACAAAAAAAAACTGAAACGGAACCGAATCCGTGCCTTCTGGTGTCTGAGTAGAGGCGGCCAAGAATCTCTAGAATTCCATAATACATGATTTGATTGGGTCATTTTCAGTGTGCACATCTTACATTAAACGCATTAGCGCGGTTTTGAAGCCTGGCCCTCAGACGCCACCTCGCTGAAGCTTAGAAATTTACACATCACTTAAGTTTTCGCGCAGCTTTATTGCGAATTGTATTTAATACAGAATAAAACAAAACACATTAAAAGGTTTATGCACGAAAACGGCGTTTGTTTAATTAATATTTTCGCAGATGTTTGCGGGAATCTATTATATACAAACAATGTGATGCCAAATTATTTTGTATATAAATTTATAAATAAAATAAAAGTCATGAAGTATTTTATTTTTCTTCTAACACGTCTATTTTCCGCGAACAAAATTGATTCTGACGCTTCTGAGTTATGGTGTTTCGTCTTGACGATCCGTCGTCTCGCTCAGCAAAAATGGCGGAAAGGGGACGCGCTCCGTTTCCGAGATGGTCGTCGATACCGTTTTTGTATTTATTTACTACTGCCTGGTGTACGTCTGCTTACGTTCTAAAACAGTTAGGAAAGGTTTCGTCAACTCTGTCTAAGTAATTAACGACATGGTGTTAATACTGTGATGAAAAACGCTGAGACATAGAAGTCAGGAAATATTACTCACAGATATATTGTCGCACACAGGGCCGAGCAAGCAACCCTCGGTCACGGACTTCTAGAAGATTCGAGTTTATTCTTACTCGGTACGTAACTTTTAACGCGCGCAGGGCTGAACAAGCATTTTTCGGTGGCGGACTTCTAGAAACTTTGCGTTTATTATTACTGACGACGTAACTGGTATTGTTTCATGCTGCTTTCTTGTTCTCAAATGTGCACGTTCATTCTCAACCAGAACGCGCGGCGCTCGAAACTTCTGGGCCGATATTTTGAGGTCGTGAGGCACACTACATAAGAAGCTGCGCGGGACTTTGTCGAGTCAGTCTCGCTCTCGCTTTCTGTTACACCACCAAATCGCCACCTGCTTTTCCGCTGTCTCGACGCTCATTCCTTATTTTGTTTGGTACAAGTTCGCCGATTAAACCTTTCTTTTTCAGTTCATTATTTATCATCACTTGGCCATACTCTGTGAAATTTTTGGTGGAGGTGCGATGTACGGTATCCAATAAAGCGTACCCCTCCAATGCCTCGCAGCGCAAGGCAGTCCCCGGGTCAAGAAGAACTCCTTGGGGACTACCGAGACTCGAGCAAGCCGACGCGCGAAAGATCAACCCCGAGAATTTTGACTTCTACCGGTCCCCCAGAAAAATAATTTGGCGAAAACAGCTATGACACCCCGGGGCCCGCAAACTGAGACTCACGCCGCTGCCTCCCGCGTCGTTTACCTGGGCGTCGACCCTTGTACGCCAACGCCCTTAAACGAAAACGTCTACGAAGACATAGAGGACTGGATCAAACAGTAGGAGTGAGTGGCCCGGCACAGTAGGTGGACGCCTGAAAAATGACCGCAGAACGTCTACTTTACCCTCGAGGGCAGGGCGCAGTACTAGTTCGACAATCATGAAACCTCAATCACGTTATGGGACCAGCTGAAAGGAGGAGCTTCGACGGACTTTCGCCTGGCAGCATTGAAGAGAAAGAGCCGAGGACCTCTTTTGAACGAGGAAGCAGGGCACCAACGAGGACATCACCAGTTACGTTGAAGACGTCCTAAGTCTGATTCCACACGCCGACCCTAAGGCGACAGAGGAAAAGACGCTGAAGTTCCAGGTGCGCGGCGTAAGGAAGAACACTTTTGGAGGCCTAGTACGCAACCCACCTGCGACCGTTGAGGCTTTCGTGACGGAGGCGTCGAACATAGAGCGCGCCCTCCTTGAGAAGGCCAGTCACTACCAGCGACATCCCGTCGGCGCCCCCACGCCGTCCATTTGCGACATCAGCACTAGAATCCCGAGCGTCTCCTAGATTATCCGCGACGTCGTCCGGGACTAGCTGAAGGAGCTGCTTCCAACTGCAGAGCGCCTAGCCTCGCTCTTGATGGCCCAGATCGTTCGAGAATTACATGAAGCCCTCCAGCCGCAGTCTCCCGTTGACATGCCAGCCCCTTAAGAACCGACTCCGGGCGTTATGGCGCGACGACTGCCGTCAGCAAACCGCTAGTACCAGCCCCCGACGTCCCCTTGACGGGAAGCGCCCACGTATAATTCCGCTCGGAACACTGAGGAACAAACTCCACAGGTCCAAGCCGAAACCCTGGCGCTGAGGAAGACGGACTTGCGGCGCACTGCTGACCGACGTCCGCTATGTTTCCACTGCGGGGAAGCCCAACACGTCCGCCGCCATTGTCCGTACCCGCAGCTACGGCTGCGCGGCTTCCGCTGCGACGACCCGCGCCCTCACTAACGTGAGCGACGTAGGAAGATCGATGACTACCTGTGATGCCACTCTCTTCGATGCCTGCGCCTCGACATGGGTCCTGGTCGGCCTTACCACGGCGTCCAGCTTCGCCGATGCATAGGCCCGACCGTGAGAGACTGTCGTTCCTCGCCCCTCGTGTGGGAAACTAGGCGTGGAAACCCTGGAAGTGGTGTTGCCAAAGACGACCGTCGGAAAGATCCTTCAAGAACGTCGGAGGGCCCAAACTCTAGCGACGACAAGCATCGGAACGACGATTTTAGAACGGTGCCCGAAAACTTAACGTTGTCATCGATGGCTACGACGCGTCTGCACTCGTTGAAACCGGAGCAGATTACTCCGGTTTGAGTGGGAAGCTCTCTGGGAAAGTCACAGTGTCTTGTGATGGGCCAGATATACGAGCCGCCAGAGAGCACCTCATCACGCCTGTTGGAGCGTACCCTGTTCGCGCCAAAATTTATGGGGATATCTACCCAGTCAAGTTCGTCGTCCTCGAGGACTGTGCTAGAGACATCATCCTTGGCATGATCTTCCTGCGTAAATACGGTGGCGTGATCAACCTTGAAGCGAACAGGTGGAAGCTACGAAGGCCAATCCTACCTTCGGAGGAATCCAAAACGACGCCAGCTGCCGTCCGAGTCATTGCAGACTACGTCAACCTACAGCCGCAGTCGAGTGTTCTTGTGCCCGCCGTGACCGATGCAGTCACCTGCGTTGGAAGTTCTTCCAGGAAGGGAACATCCACTGCTTCACGGAACAGGAATAGGCGTCGGAAGGGGCATAACGGAGCTGCAGGATGGACGCACTGTGGTCATCGTGACGAACGTTTGACTTTAGACGCTGTACCTCACAAAAGGTGCCTCTATAGACCCGTCGAAGATTTGGGAACGCCGCCCTAAATCACCGCAATCTTATATGAGCCCTCGCCATTTCACCCGCACAGTACAGCGCCACCGCAGCTCGACGTTAAAGGATGCTGAACCGAAATTTGGATTCCACAAAACACGGCGGCAGTAACGTGCAAAGGGACGCTACAAAACACCAAAACATCAGTTATACAGCGACATCTCTAACGGATGACCGTATTTTTCTAAAAAAAGAAGCACATTTGACTGATATGTTGACGTCTTGTTTCTCCGAGAAAGTCGAGAAGGAGAGCAAACGCCCTCGCGTCTTTTTCCGCCTCACCACCTTGAGGTGGCGAAGCAGAGAGGAGGAAACGAGATATGTTGACGTTACGCGCCTTGTCGGCCTCGTTCAATCGAGACCTCTTTTTCCAAAATACGACCGTTCATTAAAGATACTGCCTCATGGGTCGTTTTGTAGGGATTCTAGCGTCCCGCCTACCACTTCTGCATTGTTGTCTGAAATCTAAATTTTGGTTCACCATCCCTTTAACCCCAAGCTCAGTGCAACGGAACGAAGACAGCTCAGAGACCTTCTCACCGAAATTACCGACTGCTTTGTGACAACGTCGAAGGTGCTC
>JABSTQ010007640.1:0-104720 GCA_013358835.2 Ixodes persulcatus
TTGTGTATTTGTAGGTATATATATATATATATATATATAAGTCAGAGATCCATACTTGCGGAGTTGCTATGCTAGGAGTTTATTGTATGTATTACGACAGTTTCGCCGAGAGGCTCGGCTTCGTCAGGAGATGGCATACATGTGAGGGCATCAGACTGCGCAGAGCAGTAAGCGGCCAATGGGGCGAGAAGGACGTGACGTCAGGAAAAATAAAAGTAAAAGGACATGAAAAAAGCGAACATATTCAAACAAAATCAAACGCTCACTTGAGCGTGCTCCCACGGTAGGGCGGCGGGTTTCAAAGCTAAAGAGGCGTATATAAGATCTCCGACACTGCGGTGGGTACAATAGGTCATAAACGGACGGCACAGGCTCTGGAACGACATCTTCGGCACTAATTGCCCGTAAGGCTAAGCCGATGTGGGCGTCCGCTCTCCGCGACGGTCACCCCGCCTCCCCTCGGGCGCCGCACGTCGCGGAAGAGAGGGGAGAGGGGAGCAAGGAGGCAGATCGCGGGGCAGGGTGCGCTGGGGAGGGGGGGGGGGGGGGGAAATTGCCACTGGATAGTTGCAAAGACGTCGTCCTACCGGACAGTGAATTAAAAATACCAATTGAAAAGATAAAACATTAAAATAAAAATTAGAATAAATACACATGCCTAGGGTCAAGACCGAGTAACGTTGTGTGCAGCAGGACAGCACTGCGCGGAAGGCACCGATTTGCTTTGTCTTTCAATGAAAAAAAATAAATAGATAATATTAACGGATCTTGCATATAGTGGGTAAAATGAGGAAAAGGACGCAGCGCGTACAAAAGCGCGTGTGGAAGGCTCACTGTTTCGTACACACACAGACACACACAAAATAATGGTCCAATTCCAACTGCAAATACAGTGCCACTTGGTCAGGGTGAATATTGGTGTTCCCTGTTAATTATTAGACAACATTTTAATCGCTGCAAGTGTTCCTGGATTTTCATTTATTCCTTTATCGATCGTGTTGAATCGGTATATGAGATACGATTTGCGCTGCTCCCGTTCGCGGTCTGACTTAAATCCGGTTTCAAGGATCGTTACCGAAAGTTCTCGAACGAATGATGTTGGAGGCTAAGGTGTTTTGAAAGAGCTAGGCTTGGGAGCGATTTTGAATGAGATTTGTGATTATTAAAGCGTTTCCTGAATGCTGTCTTCGTTTGCCCTATATATTGCATTTTGCAGACACTGCACTCAAGCAAATAAATCACATTTGAAGAGTCACACGTCAGGTTCCCTCGAATTTTTAAGGAGAATTGCGATTGTGTGCTGCTAGCGCTGCTAGTATGTTGCAGTTGTTTGCAGACCAGACATCCCGGTTTTGCGCACAGGCTTGCATTCGTCATTTGACAATGACGAATTCAGTCGAGAGTTTACAAGTGAGTCTCTTAGGTTACGTGATCGTCTGTAGACCACACCGGGGACGGACGGAAATGCACGTTTAAGACGTTCGCTTTGTTCTAGAATATTATAGTGCCGTCTCAGTATACCGTTTACATTAGGAAAGTTCGTGCTGTAAGTTAGACATAGATTCGTGCGTTGTAGGTCGGGTATGGGGGGGCGGTTCGCGGTTCAATTGTTTAGCTTTTTGAATTGCGTTGTCAATTACACGTAATGGATATCTTTGTTTTCCCAGCATGGTCTTTGGGTTCTGGGCGCTTGCATCAAAATCTTCCTCTTTCGTGCAAATTCGTTTGAAACGGTGGGCTTGGCTATAGGGGACGCTGTTTTTACAATGGCGAGGGTGGTCGCTCTGGTAGTGAAGGTAATGTTGTCGATCTGTCGGTTTACGGTAGAGATTTGTGGAGAGTTTACCATTTTCAATTTTTACAGTTACATCTAAGAAGTTGATATTCGTTTGAGAGTAGGCGTAAGTGAAGTTAATGTTCGGGTGTACCGAATTGTAACAGTCTACGAAATCCAGCAGTTCCTCCTCGCTGTGTGTCCAAATAAGAAAGATATTGTCTATGTATCTCTTGTAGAAAGTTGGCGTTAGGGGGAATTCCGAAAGAAATTTGGACTCTAGCTTTCCCATAAATAAGTTGGCATTACTGGGGGCCATCTTAGTGCCCATAGCGGTTCCGCTGACTTGCCTAAAATATTCATTATTAAATTCAAATGCATTCAGTTCTAAGACCATCCTCGTTAAACAAGCAATGACGTGACAATCCGGGGTATCTGGTCTCTTATGAAGTTCGTACATGTCAATTAGAGCAGCTTTCCGTCGTCGTGGGGAATGTTTGTGTACAGAGAAGAAACATCGAGAGTGACCAGATATGCTCCTTTAGGTACGCACATATCCGAGATTTCTCCTAGAAACTGAGTGCTGTCTTTGACATACGAATCGAGAGTTGTAGGAATATTGCTTATTAATTTGTCTATAAAGCCGGAGATAGGTTCGGTTATTGTACCTATGCCTGATATAATTGGGCGCCCTGGGTTACCAGTTTTATGAATTTTAGGCAGCATGTAGAAGTGACCTGGTCTTGGATTTAGTGGTTTCATCACATTATGTTCGTTAAGGGTTATGTTTCCTGTGTCCAAGAGATCTTTCAGTTTTGACGTTACAATGCGTGAGTAGTGAATCGTTGGATCCCCCTGAAGACGCTCATAAAATTTTGGATCATTAAGTTGGCGGTATCCTTCTCGAGTGTAGTCGACAGTGTTGAGGATCACAATTGCTCCCCCTTTATCAGCTGGCTTTATCGTTATATCGGTCCTGGTTCCTAGAGTTTTCAGGCAATCCCTTTCCAATTTTGTTAAGTTGTACCGTTTTCCTTTCCGCTTATGGTATTCTCGCATTATGTCTCTTTGTACAGCGGCTATGTAAAGATCGAGGCAGCCATTGCGATGAGGTTTCAGTGTCCAATTGCTCTTTGGACGTTGTTGCGTGTTCTGAGAGTTTGAAGGCCTGGCTAAGAAGTATTCCCGCAATCTTAAATTTCTTGCAAAATTATCAAGGTCTCGGAGTAACTGGAATTCGTCAAAGAAGCCTGTTGCTGGGCAAGTTTAGCCCTTTTGAAAGCAATTTTTCTTCGTCAGATGATAAGGTAATTTTAGATAAGTTAACAATTACGGTGTCATAAGGTTCGGTGATATTTTGTTCATCAGCTGTTTGCTGCCTGGGCGGTTGAATATTGCTACTATATCTATATGGCGTCAGCGCAGGTAGTGTGGGGTTGGGAACCTTGTCTCGTTCTAGCTTACGTAGTTTGGTTGTTATGATATTTCGGTACTTCATTTCCTCAAACGCCTTTAAGGTTGTTATTTCCTCTGTCGACAGGGGGTCATTTGAGCGGAGGAGGGCGGTTGTAGCAGTAGTTAACTGATTTATCTGTTTTTCGCTATGATTGATAGAAATTTGTACTAGTTTAAGAGAGGCCTCCAGGAGAACGTTTTGCCAAGCCGCACGGTCACGTTGATCAAGGTTTGTCGTAGCGGGAGGGAGGGAGAGCGTTAATCCTTTTGGTGTGATTCCTGCCTTTAGGTACACTTGCAACGTTGATTGATGAAGCTCGTGCCTGATTCGTTTATCCGATAACTTTCATACTTTTAGAAATGTGGCACTGTAATTCTGAGGGGGGGAACTGGACTCACCGATTTGTGGTCAATCTCTTCCTTTGGGCGGGGACTTGGCGCAGCTGCCCTGCGGAGGTTGTACAGTCTCGTAGCGCTTGCTGGGGCGTCATACTCTCGGCGAGCGTCGGGTACCCGTCGGCAGTTGGGGGGGGATTGGGATGTTCTACGGAGCTCTGCACCGGAGCGCTAGGGCGCAGATGTGGGGCGTCTTGGTTCTCGGAGCGGGTGCCATATTGTCTCGGGGAAGTTGGGTTGTACCGCTGGGGCGTGTGGTCATCCCTCAAGGAGCTCTTCCTCTGTCGCAAGTTGACATCGGACGACTGCGGCGTCCTCGGCATGGTAGATGTTGACAGTGTGTCACAGTACACTTTGTCGGGCGAAGCGTGGCTTCCCGTGTCGGCCGCATCGCGGATTCTGATAGTTGGCAGGGTGTCGCTCCATCCCGCTGGTTCTTGTTTTGCGTTTTTCGTGATGACCTGTTGATACTGAAGTGCCAGGAGGGCTACACCCTCAAAACTTGGGTGGACGCCATCGGCTGCAAGGACACGTCGCGCTGGCATCTCCGAGAAGGCGTGGTGAATGTAGAAAGTGCCCGAGTCACTGCGACAGTCTGCTCACGTCGATGTTGAATTTGGTGACTTGCTTGTTAAACCACCATACAAATTGGTGGTTCGAGAAGCGCCGGTGGCGGTTTGCACTACGGGGCAAGACGAGGCCGATGTAGATGGGTCCAATCCCTGGTCTCGTTGATCGAATGTAGCTCAGGAGCTCGTGGAGGTGTTCCAGGCTTGCTTGGGCGCCGTCCTTGGCGAGGTCGTTGGTTCCAGTGTGCAGTATCAAAGTGCTGACAGTCTCTGGCACATATTCTAAAAGTTGCATCACATCCGAGAAGCGGCCGCCGCTGTATGTTATAAATGCGGGGCCTCGCTGGAGTACACGTTGAAGTGTTGATATAGGTATTTTGCTTGCGAGTCTCCAATGATTGCGGTCTTGATCGAGCACTTGGGGTACTTCATAGATAGACGCTCTGCAGTATGGGGTCCGGTAGCCATTGTTAAATGCAGGTGAAGCAGAGTAGTTTGAGAACAATGGACCGGGAAAATGTAATAAGTCAGAGATCCGTACTTGCAGAGTTGCTATGCTAGGAGTTTATTGTATGTATTACGACAGTTTCGCCGAGAGGCTCGGCTTCGTCAGGAGATGGCATACATGTGAGGGCATCAGACTGCGCAGAGCAGTAAGCGGCCAATGGGGCGAGAAGGACGTGACGTGAAACAACACTGCTGTTTGTTTGTTTATATTTTTTATCCCAAAATAGTAAAACTTTGTCCCGAAAGGACGAGCGCCAACAGAGAGGGGGGGGGGGGGGGGGCCTTTTTTTGGCCCTCGTCGTTTTGGGGGTTGCCCCATTGCCCCTGCTTGCTGCGGCGCACCAATGCATATGGTTTGCAGCTGCCTGGACTCGGACATCGAGTGCACTGCACCCAGGGGCCTTGCTTGCCGCTGTGATAGCCTTCTTTATACCTGGAGTGAAATACATCACTCAATGATGTGATAGGTCTATGTCGTTTTGGAGCAGCCAAAACTCCATTTTGGAGCAGCAAAAAGAACTTTTAGTGCATGATTGCACACTTCATTTTCATTTATAACGCTGCAAATATTACACTAAGATTCATGTGTTGACATGTCCACATGGGTTGACATGTCCAACTAGGCAGTGTCTACTTTGCCTTCTCATTTATGTGCAACCTTTTGTTATCATCGATTGCGCAGCAGGATTGATTTCCTCAAACACAAAACTAGCTGCTTAGTTGCATATAGAAGCACCAGACGCGGTAACAAGATGACTGATGACGGTCAGCACGAACTGCGGTGAATGGTTATTTTAGGTACAGAATCCCAGTGAAATAATGTTAGAAGTTCTAGAGGTTGTGATAAAACTAAAATTTTTAATTCAGAAAAAAAAAAGAAAGCTCATTTGATTGTGAAATGACAATTATATTTTATATCTAGAACTAAAATTATTTAATGGGCTGATTAATTAAACATAGCAAACAAAAAACAAAAGTCCCCGTCTTTTTTGTACCGTTCTCTTGTGCTACCTTTCGTTTATTATATCTAGAACTTCATAACAACAATTGGCTTGTGAACAATTGATACACCTCCTTAAAAACAATTCCGCCTAACTCGTTGTAGTTCTTCCCAAGCTTTCATTCATTCCTTCTGCTAATTTAGTTATAACTTGCTCATTCCTATGTAAAAGTGATGACTAAACAAAAAAGTTGGCATAAAATAAACCTAAAGAAGAGTCCATATAAAATTTTTCTGCAGTAGGGAGGTATACTTGATAAGTCTAGAATTGGAAAAAAGGTACCACCAGGATATCACAGTCAGTCGATCATATATACAAGCCGCAGTTTTATTAAAAAATCGTCACGTCTTGCTTTGGAGGAATGCTTTGCCCTTAGCACAAAGGTGCACTGCAGCGAAGCAACACACGCAAAATCACGATGTCAATTCCGTGGTTGTCGCTTCACAGCAGTACACCAATTTTCGGTGAGAACACACTCAACGAAGCTAACTAACCCGCCAGAACAGAACACAAACATAAGAATTATTGAGGAACTTCAGTACTGCAAATGCTTGATGCGAAATCAGATCAAATAGTGCGTTTTTGACGTGATAATCTAAAGTTCTGAAAACTCGCACATTCTTTTAGCAGCAATCGGGCCAATTTGCAAGGCCTAAGATATTATATTTTCAGCATTACTTTTTGAAATCAAGTTTGGGTGCAATGTTGGCACGAATTCCTTACATTTTGGTAAAATGCAGCAAGATGTAGCAGGTTACACACTTTGGCACAGTTTGGCCCAAATGGCGCAGCAATCACATCACTGTTCACTACAAAATGGTGCTCATTGATGGAGGCCAACTGATCCCCTTCAAACAATAGCAAAAACATGAGCACAACCAGGACCAGGACGCCGACGACGCTCGGGGATTGACTGTGCAGGCGTAGTAGGGTCTTTTTCTTGCTTTGTTTACCACACGATAGATGGCGCTTGGCTCTGAGCATTATCAAATTTGGAAATTTTCGTCACATCTCTAATTATGCTACAAAATGTGGATCTGAATATTATTTAACAAAACTTTTAGAAAACATTCGCCGGCTATTTATTGTTTATGATCGCGGCGCTGGTGAGGTCGGCTCTTACCCAATAGGCGACGTGGATTTGGCTGACGTGCAGCGATTCCGCGGATGCATCGCAGTGAAAAGGCAGAGAGCTTTTGAAGAAAAGAAGGCGCAAAAGAGTCCAGTTTTCTTTTAAAAGTTCTATACCGAAGAATTTTTTTTTGGCTCCCTATTTTTGTGTTTTTGTGTTTCTTTTCACACCTTTTACGACGTGCGGTAGATGCAATTCAATTTCAGAATCGTTTCATGGTCCCTTTAATTAACTGAAGCATTGCAAAATGTGTCATGTCGTTGGCATTTCAGTTACATCTTGAAAGACTCCCAGGTGGCTTAACTTGACTATAATTTGTTTATTGCGGCGAGCAAAGTGTCCTTCGTTTGTCCAGCACTTGAAACAAATATTTAATTTTTCTAAAAATATCTGCTCCAAAAGCAACTTTTGCTGCTCCAAAACACTGTTTTAGCTGCTCCAAAAGCCACTTTTGCTGCTTCAAAACACTGTTTTGGCTGCTGCAAAGGCCACTTTTGCTGCTCCAAAACACTGTTTTGGCTGTTCCGAAAGGTGCTCCAGAACGGCTTAGGCCAATCACATCACTGACCATATGAAAGCTCAAAGCTTTCAAAATCAGAGGCAATGGTGCCCTTGAAGCAATTTGAGCATATTAATAAGTGGCGTGCTAACCCAAGCATCAAGATGGATTCAGGAATTGTAGGTACAATGTGGACCAATATGAGAGGGGAACACAAGGACACGTGGCTGGCACTCCCTACAGTACTGGCTGCTGGAGCCCATGGCGGCTGCTCGGCGCAGATGCAGTAAGAGCAAGAGACGGTACATGGCTAGAGCGTCGTCTGCTACTGCTCTCACTGCATCTGCAGAGTCAGCTGAGCAGACGCAGTGAGCACCAGAGGCACTGCACGTGGAGTATCGTCTGCTACTGAAGCTTACTTCGCCTGTGTCGACCTTGCCCAGCAAATCTCATGGTGCGGTGCGCCATGCCACGCGTCTGCATAGCACATGCAATTTTTGAAAGCAAAAGGCTAAAACAAGTGCTCTTTCACCAGCACTCGCTTATTTTACTTCTTGTTCTTTACCTTGACTCAAATTGTTATACATAAGGCGAGCACATGCAACATTCACTCATTGCATGCTTCTTGGTGCTTGGGAATTAAACAAATTGTTTATTCTCTTCAGTTTACTGGTAACTGAAGCTTTTGCAATATTGAAGTTTTATTTCAAGTATGGTGGAAGGCACCTTTCACAGCAGAAGCTTTTATTTTACTTAGTTTTCTATCTCATATATTGATAACATTACATGATCTCCAGGGGTAAGCAAATCATCTTCAGGTGTGTACGACATGCTCTTGCGGCTGCCAGATAAAGTTTGCTTGTTGCTTTAGTTTCAAGCTGCGCCGGCAGATGACTTATCGACGAGTCATCTCTGGCCTCGTCTGCCATGCTTTTATGGCACAAATCTTGTCACCCTCACACAGTTGCGCCTTTCGGCTGGCTACTGACACTGTCAGCCGGGGGCACGGTGTCCGCGGGTGATGTTATCTTTGGATATTCGCCGAGAAAACGTTATCGTACTGACTGCGTCACACATTTAGCTGCACTGTGACCCCGCCTAGACAGTATATCTTATGCCAAACTCAATATCCTATTTTACAGAACAAACAACACATTTCTGCCTATTATATGGTAATACAGGATTTGAATGTTATGGACAAATTCATTGATAAGTTGTGGGAAGCCTATCAATATCGCCCGATGAAGTCGAGTTCCACTCGCTCCAGGGAAGTCCTAGGGACACACTGAAGGACGAGGTGCTGAAGATCATGCCGGTGCAGAAGTAGACGTGTGCCGGCCAGCGCACCCGCTTCAAGGCCTTTGTGGCCATTGGGGACTTAACGGCCATTGGGCCTGGGTGTCAAGTGCTCCAAAAAGGCGGCCACGGCCATCCGTGAAGCCATCATCCTGGCCAAGCTGTCCGTCATCCCCGTCCGCAGGGGCTATTGGGGAAGCAAGATCGGAAGGTCCCACACGGTCCTCTGCAAGGTGACCGGCAGGTGTGGCAGCATGCTGGTGCGGCTGATCCCGGTGCCCCGCGGCACAGGCATCGTGTCCGCCCCAGTGCCCAAGAAGCTGCTGCACATGGCGGGCATCGAGGGCATGCTAAAACCTCGGCCTGCGGCTCGACGGCCGCCCTGGACAACTTTGCCAAGGCCACCTGCCTGGCCACCCAGCAGACGTACAGCTACCTGGTCCCGGACCTGTGGCGGGAGCAGGAGCTCATCAAGTCCCCCTACCAGGAGTTCACCGACTACCTGATGCACGTCCACCGCCACCAGTGACTCGGGATGCTTCGGAAGGCCAAGGCTGCCTTGTGGTTGGGTCTTCTGTTGAGGTGGCTGTCCCGGCACCGGCTCTTCTGTTCGTCCACCGCCCTTGGAACTATGTCTATGCTCGCCCTGCCACGAGCCTCCTTTCTCTTCCTCGCTCACGGCGCCGTCCCTCCACATGCATCCCGACTCATTGTCCCTCACCAACTATATTAAACAGTATAAGTATATTCTGCTCCTTAAAGGGCAACTCTACTTCATTTTTACGATTTAAGTAAGCCGGCAACCCCGAATTCCAACATATAATTTGGTTTTTGGTACTGTGCAGCTTTGTAGATATCAGATCACAAAGTTTTGTTACTATGACATGGTGAAGCCGAAACTAGTGGCGTAGTACGTTAAGAACGATAATGAGCTGCGTGGTGATGCTGTGACGTAATTGTCCTGCGGTCGTGGTCAGCATGCATGTTGAAACTTTTTTGTGCACATACCATGTTATTGATCACAACTATATCATTAAATTAATACTGCATAAATAAGGTAGTAGGTCCACTATATGTACATGAGCCACTGGATAAAATGTAAAATTAAATTTGTCTTTTTTCATAAATAGACATGATGGAGAAACTATCCAAATGATGTAGAGCAGGGGTCTCAAACACATGGCCCACGGACTTCTGTGGGTAAGGCGTTCTTATGAGCAGGTGGCTCTTTTCCGTCGGCGAGTGCACGGTTGTGGCTACACCAGGAGTCCGTACCCTGTGGCAGAGGCTGTGATCAGATGCATCATCTGTGGAGGTCATATGCAGAAGTGTCGCTTGTACTGCCTTCTTCATGGCTAGAACATCATGTTTTTGGCTTCTTAGGGCATAGCCCTAATAGTTTTCTATTTTCTTTAATTTCTAAGAGATTCTCGTTGAGCTAGTGGAGAAGAGATTCTCTTCTCCACTAGGCTGCGCAGGGCCGTCCCCATTCTCTTATGGACAATGTTGAGACAGTCGTTCTTCTGCACAGGTACATAGCCGTAGATTTCCTCTTCTGTCAGGGCGTGAAAAGTGTGGCTATCGCTATCTGAAAAAATGGTAGTGTATCCGAGCTCATGCTTCGACAGGGATTGACGAAACATGGTGAGGGCCTCATCCACTCATCACACTCGACATTCTTCACTCAACATTCATCTGACACGTGTGCTTCCTTTGCCACTCTGTGAAAGCCTCCTCGTCAGGGTTTAGTCCCACCACACAACCCAGGCAAAAGTCTGAAATGACCTTGTGGTCAATCACGAGCCCGGTATAGAGCTCTATGATGCAGCCCACACCAATGTGAAAGTTGTGACCTCATGTGTTTCAGCTCCCATCAAAAATCACATCGATGTTCCCAGGAGGATTCATGAAGCCCTTGTAGAGCTCCTTGACTACTGCAGCACTTTCACTTTCACTTGCTGCAGCGGCTGTCAAAGGTGCTTGGAGCATCTTGTCTAAGTGACCGTTGAAGGTCTTGTGGTGCATGGCACGATGAGAGATGTTTATGTTTGCCCAAAAGCCGGTGAGGGCAGTGGACCCCTTTTCAATGCTCTGCATTGCCTGCATAGATCTGATGTTTACCTCAAAAGGTGTTAACTTAGCGCTGCCGGACACCCTTGGTGAAGAGAAGTGCTGCTTGCGCACCTGGCAAGGGGATCACACGAACACGAGCTTGTGCCGAGTCCATAGTCCTTGCCTTTCTTCAAGGTGACTGTGCTGTCACCGCACTGTCCACACTTTGTATGCAAGAAAAACGCATTCAGCACTTTCAAATCGACAATTATAAATTGTGTTCCCGATTGGTCTTGGTGTTTTCAGTATCAACATTGAGCAGGAGAATTTTCTCTGAGTGGCTGACTGCTGCTAAACGGCGCTTTGTTTCTTCTGCTTGATTCAAAAGCTTGGACTGCTCTTCGGCCGTAAAATATGTGGTGTCAATCCGATTACCGCTCAGACCAGATGTACTTGGCATCGCTTCGGGATCAGCGACTTCAGGATCGGCAACTTTGCGATTGAAGGCTTTGCGGTCGGCAGCAGCTCTTTGATTGGCGACTTCTGGATCGGTGTCGATGTGATTTTGTGCTTGCAGCTCCAGCTGGATTGCTTTTGGCACAACCTCAACCGACTCACGCTGACCCTTGTTTCAGGCACGTTTATGTTTTTCCCCATATGCTTGGTGCGTTCACGATTTCAAGCGATGATCGCCAGCTATGTTGATTGCGGTCCAAAATGTCCAAACAAAGTGTGGGTCTTCAGGGTAACCACGTTTCTCCGATGAAACAATACAACACAGCCAAAAAGTTAACGAGAAGCGTACGTACCAGTAGGAAAATGCACAAGAATTAAAGAAAACTTGCATAGCCTTGACAAACATCAAGAAAAACAACGCTGAAAAAAACTTTTTGCAGTAATTCGATCGCATAACGAAAGTAAGCTCGGAAGCAGAAGTAGACGATGCAGCATGCGGCAGAGAGCGGGAGAATCTCGAAGAAGCGAGCGGGGAGGAGGAAGATGTGCCAAGAGAAGGAAGTCCGGAATGAAGGGAGAGAGGAAGGAGCCAGTGCCAACAACACATTCCCGCGAGCGCACTTCGGCCAATGAGTGGTTTGAAATCAGGCTGCGGGAGAACGACGGTAGCGTAGGCCATGCTGCGCTAACGCCATTTCAAAAGCGCGCACAAAAAAAAAAAGGAGAGAGAAATCAGCTTTCAAATGATACTAAAATGGCAGCGGTCAGAGGAGCGGTTTCGGAATTGGGGTAGTGCAAAGTGGGGCATTATTTTTAAGTTTGCACTTCACTCCAGAGCCCTTCCAACCTCAAAATACTTGTTCGTTTTTTTTTAATACTTTGCGATTGATTTGAGCATAAATATTTTGTATATATTTAGCTTGAAATATGTACTTCAAAAATAAAATTTTCTAAAGATGAATTTTTTTTTCATTTTTTACTTCTCCAAGACCCTTGTCCCTCCTTAAGTTGCATTGTTGTATAAAACACACAAAAAAATGTTTGGAAAAAAATGTGATTATACAGTGGAAATTATGGTATGTATTGTTAAACTATATTTCAAACCTATGCCTCTGAGGCTCTCACTGAATGAAGAACACTCACATAGTGTCGATAAATCTAAAGGAACTCTAGAATTGACAAAAGCAATGTAAAAAAATGTTGATTGAAAAAAATGTACTCTGCATACAGTTTTGTACAAGTTTCAGTTGTTTCTGAGATACAGAAGTTATAACACACACTTCCATGCACACCTCTTAGTGCTTCACAATTCTATAAAAAGGGAGAAAAAAAACACCTTACTTCTTAATCAATGGTCCCTTCAGGTTGCACAGCCCTGCACACACAGAGACTATATCACTTTCAACCTTCTGATGCTGCATGGGGAGTGCCTGCTTCAGAATGCTGTGGAATTTAATCCTATTCATCGCTCACTCCTACATGAATGCAAACAGACACACTCCTTGCCTCTGTCACCTCTCATTCAGACAACTGAACCTTCCCTCGGGTATAGGCTGGCACATTGAGGGCTACATCCTTTACTTCCATCTCAGGATCGAGAGAAAAGCTCCTGTCAGCCATCACCTGATCACCGTGTTGAAGTGGGAAATAATGCCAGAGTCTCTCACAATATGTGTGTCAGATGCTCGTTCACCATACACCTTGGACACAAACATCACTGATTTCTGAGGTGCAATAGCTACCAAGAACTACACCATGTTGTGGCCTTTGTATGGGCCACAACAACAGAGTTTTCCCAACAAAATTTTCTCGAGTGAGCAGTTTTTCCAGTCACTGCAAGAACACTTTAGTGCAATTAAAAAAAAAAGTGGTGTCTGCAAAACCATTCTTCTCAAAGGACTGCGGAACATTCCTGAAGATTGTATCTCTCAAGAGCCACGCATCAACATGTGTTAGGATCTGCCAAAGTGTGCAAGCATGGTGCGGAAAATGTTACCTACGGTCGGCACTGAAACTCCAGACCTCCTAGATGTCATACATTTCAAAGTGAATTCTAGATAGGGGATAAGTACCTTCCTGAAAGGTGATCCGGTGGCCCCATTTGTTCCGCTACATGAGCCAACTGTAATTTGAAGGCACCCAAACAATCTAGGTACTTGGTTTCCTGGTGGCCGACTCCCCAGTGATTTCTGATTTTCCGGAGGCGTTAGTGTTGCGTTATGGAATTTACTTAACGTGAGCCTGTTCTATCTTCTGGTTGTGAATACTGTACGCCACCCCATTTCCTGGAAATAGGGGGTTCAAAAAGGCCTGTTGAGTGGGACTGGCGATTTTGGTGCTCTGGATCAGAGATAGAGCTTGGATGCAGTTTAAACTCTACTGTCCTTTCTTCATGTTGAACATGACCAGTTTTAGTTTGTTGTAGGTTGATTTTAACTTTACCGTTGTCCTTAGGCACAGCGGGGTGGAGCGGGTGTAAAAAAATGTACTTGTACTTGTTAGTCGTGTTGACACAAACAAATTTCCCGTCATACAGTCCGATTTTCTTGATTTCACAATACTGGATGAGACGGGACTCCGTGATGCCTCGGGTGGGTGTCCATGCCGAATAAGGTCATGTTCAAAATCTTACCCCCTTGTTAAAAAACTGAGTTGCTTGTGTCCGTTCGACCCGAGAGCATTGGCCAAGCTTGATAGAAGTCGGAAACCATAGAGCACCTCCATGGATGAGGTGACTCGAAGGCGCTTAACATCGCCCGTTGATCATCTGAGGATCGACATAGTCCAAAGAGTATGGATCGAAGTGATCCGGATGGTCTTCGACGACCGCGAAGTCAGCCTGGCTCCATGAATCAGTCATCCAGTGCTGCGACTGAGGGGTCCGTGAGGGTGAAACTGATGTTGCACAGGTGGATACATTAGAGCCATAACTGGAACATTCCACATTTCGTCAGGATGTCTCTGCCTTACTTCCCCCGGGCACGTCAGCGTCGGAACGTAAGGTTGCTCCGCCCGCCTTGGGTGGCCCCTAACAATCTCCACCCTCCATTTGTGCAGGTCTTGTCCTTCTGCAGTGCAGAAGTCAGGATTTGGCTATCCCTCTTAGCTCAGACCCTGCCGGCGATCAATACCAGTGTTGCTAAGTGGGCACCCTTCATTCAATTTCATTTCCATTCTGGTAAATTAGAGTTTCCGACAATTCCATTCCTTTCAACTCCTCGGAATGGAGACGCTGGGCCCATTCCCACTCCTGGAATGGCTCAACTTCACCATTCCATTCCTCTAATTCCTAAGAGGAAAAAAAATGGTCATTGACAGCCACATTGTGTTACTGAAAAAAAAAGCAGCGTAAAGGTGCTAATTTTATTAAACGTGGAGAAGACTGCAAAAGTATGCAAAAGCCTCCTCAAAGCACTCATTCCGCTAAGCCGAAGCATGGTCGCACAAAGCGCTTCGTGGCAACCTCCTGTCACTCCAGACGTCTTGGATAAGTTACAAAAGTAGCAAAGTTACCGTTACAGTTACTGCAACAAAAGAGTAATCGTTACAGTTGCAGTTACTTTCAAAAAGTAACGAAAGAAAAATATATAGACACGAATCAGTCGGGCTTCCACCATGCGGTATATTTGAGCTTTATAGTGTAGCTGGAAAATTAGTCAATATTATGAAAAGAATAAAGTCCAAAATTCAACTACTTAAATGTGTTTTCTTAGATTTGAACACGAAGACTTGTTGTCGGAGTACTCCTTGTTGCAAAGTCTGCATACTGCGGTCAAATTATTAGCAACCCCCTCCACCACAGCAAAATACTGTCTGTACGCCGGCCATGCTGGTTCTTTGTTCTCATCAATATCCCTATCCTTGGTAGCACTAGCACATTGCTGGCTCGTGGACGGTTGCGCTGGGTTCATGGAGTCCTTGGACATATTCCAGTTCGTACCCGTCAAGCCAGAAACAAACCCCTTGCAAACAGCAGTAAATTTTGCCACCACTGTTTTATAACCAGCCCGAAGTAGGGGCGCAAATCAAAATATGAAACATACGAAGTGCCCTCCGCGTGTATTGTTGTTTCACGGTTGATTCACCCGATTAAAAAGCGTGCGCAGAAAAAAGAAAAACCGCAACAAAGAGAGTGCTTCAAGATACTAAGATGTAAGTGTTGTCACAAAGTACAAGCCCGTTTAAAGAAAACTAGATTCTTCTTCTTTTTTTTCCCCATCAAATCTACACGTGGTTATATTCGGGTCGTGACTTGCGAGAAAGCACGTATTCCCAAGTTTGTGTAAGGCCAACTTGACACTCGAAATGTCGGAACAGACAAGTTGGAAAAGCAAGGAATAGCTAGATTATACTCGTTCAATCATATATTATTCATAAAGAACTCAAAAGTAACGTCGTTACTTTCATCGTTACCTCAGAAAAAGTAATAGAACTACAGTTACAAGTTACATTCTTTAAAAGTTACTCGTTACACTTACAAGTTACCGAAAAAGAATGTGTTACTACCCAAGACTGCTCCAGACACTGATCGTGCGATCAAGCATAAAAGGCTTGCGAGTCCCAACAGCCACCAAAAATTAGAACCACCCATTTTCTTCGCAAACGGATTGTGTATACCCTCCACAGATATGTGGTTAGCTTGATAAGCTCTTCGCCCTTTTTATAAAACCGATGCATCCAGATTATCCAACTGAATTTAAGAAGAGCAGAAATAAACTAGGCGCTGATATTGAGCGAGCACAAAATGTGTATCATGAAAATAAGTTCGCAGATATTTATAATAACCCGAAAAAAATGTGGAAAAATGTAAACGACCTACTGTCTAAAAACGAAAAAGAAAAAGGTATTTCTGAGCTTATAATTGAAGGCATGTCCTGTACAGGGGCCAAGTTTGCTGATAAATTTAATGCCCACTTTTTGATGTCCGGTGCTTCCACTGGCAATGTCATTAGTAGTTATGATTACGAATCCTACATCTCATGAGGTATTGAGAGTTCAATATTTTGTTTCCTACTACTGAAACCAAAATATACAGCCTAATAGACACACTTCCGAATAACAGTGTTGTGGTGAAGATGGTATAAAATCCCAGCCTATAAAGTCAGTTGCTCACTTAATTAGTGGGCCAATCTCACATAGGCGTATATGTAATCTAATTCTGAGTACTGGCATATTTCCCGATAAATTAAAGATAGCAAGAGTGTTAATGATTCACAAAGGAGGTGATAAAAATGACCTAATGACTTAAAGAACTACAAACCAATCTCCGCTCTCCTCATTTTTCCAAAATCTGAGAAGGAGTTATTAATGAGCGACTAATAATTTTTTTTAACAAAACAATGTTATAGCGAAGCAACATCACGGGTTTCAGAAGCAAAAATTGTCTGAATTGGCGCTGCTAAACATCAAAAATAAAATAATTGACAATTTTGAGTACAAGTTCTATACAGTAGATAGATTCAATCAAGCATAATATTCTTTTCCGAAAATTGTCCATATATGGAAATAGGGGAATTTCCCATAGTATAATAACAAGCTATTTATCAAATCGTTCACAATATACAGACATTAATCGTGCGAGGTGAAATGTGGGTCAAATAAAATACGGTGTCCCGCAAGGGTCCATTCTCGGCCCGCTCTTATTTTTAATTCACATAAATGACTTTACAAGAGTACCTCAAACACTTAATATGATTTTATATGCTGATGACACAAACATGTTTTTTTTTCTGTTACAAGCCTGGAAGTACTTGAGCACGAAACGAATGCATGGCTTATAAATCTATCATGTGGCTTAGAGTAACCAAATTCAATTAAATACAAAAAAAAAAAAAAAGTATATTATATTTCGATCACAGAATAAATGTATTCAGCAGGAAATTCAAATTCAATTTCAACGCGAAATCATTGAACGTGTTATATCACATAGGTTCCTGGGTCTTCTGTTTCATGAGTCTAAATTGGTCTTTCCATTTGCAGAGAGCAGGGTGTAAGATAGACAGGTGGGGAAACGGCCCATAGAGGCCTACAGCAATGCCGTGACTGGATTGTGTACTCGTCTGCTTGCGGGTACCCCCGATTTGCGACAGATGGCGCTGCGGCGAGAAGAAAAAAAATCTCCGTCGGTTTAGCCGGTCGCCACCGGTCGCCCACCTGGAGTGAGAGTTCGCGGTGCTCCACATAGATGGCGCCACAAAAAAAGAGAAACCCGAAAGGGACACAATCCGGTCGCTCATTTGGCTCTCGTTTCCCCACCTGTCTATCTTACACCCTGGCAGAGAGTAAGAACGGAAATCTCACGATCCATCGGGATTACAGTCGACTCTCATTAATTCAAACTCGAGGGGGGTCGAAAATTTGTTTGAATAAAGCAAAGTTTGAATTATCAGGACTTTCTTCCCATAGAGTCACATAGGATGGGACCTGCATGTTAGTTTGAATTATCAGAAAATTTGAATTAAGAGATTTTCAATTAACGAGAGTCGACTGTATCTATACAGTCGCCGACCGATTTTTTGGACTCCGATAATTCGGACATAAAGGAGGAACTCTGACTTACTCCATAGAAATAGTGTATATTCACGACCAATGTTTCGGACAGCTTTAAGTTTGAAAGTTTGATTATTCTGACAAAATCGTCGCGAGCGATCAGCAGGAAACACCACCGAGGAGTGGCCATTTTGAATTCTATGTTGGCTGCGAATGGATTGGCTTGGTTTGGCAGCGCGATTTGAGTACTCCTGAGTTCTACCGCTAGGCGACGCTATGCTAGCCCTTTTTTTTCCCATTTAGCTGCACGTCATCATCATCATTGTCATCATTTTGCTTTGTTTCCTTTCACTATGGTCGCCAGTCAACATTTTGCGCTCGTGGATTTGCGCCTCGCGTCTCATCTCGTTCCTCGCATCAGCAGAAAATGAGACTCCGACGACGACTACCGCCCGCAGCCATTGACAGCGGACGTTTTGACCGCATTAACATTGCTGTTAAATGTGTACAACGAGAACACGACGCTCGTGCAAATGCAAGCAGACATCATCGCGAGGAGGCGTAACATGAAGCAAGCCACTATTGACGGTTTTGTAAAGCCTGCTAGGGCGTAATAAAGGCAAGTTTTTTCATCTACCGAATTTTCGGACTGATTGATTATTCGGACCATTTCAGGGGTCCCCTCCAAGTCCGAATAATCGGTCGGTGACTGTAAACTTAAAAATATGCTGCCTCACTGGATAAAAAAACAGCTATATTATACCTTAGTTCATTTACGTCTTCACTACTGTCTCCTTGTATGGGGAACCACAGTAAAAACAAATACAGAAACCCTGCACATATTCCAGAAAAAGGCCCTGCGCTTGGTCGAAAATGCCCCATACCGAAGTCACTCTGCTCCGCTCTTTAGAAAGTACTGAATATTAACGATTCAAAATGTTATAAATAAAAAGTTATCTTTATTGATCTATAATCAGATGAAATTAGAACCAACTGCTTTTTCAGTAGGGGAGAGTCGGGAGGAATGGGACGCTTTTCACTAATGCATTTTTAGTTTTGTTTATTTTGAACGCAAAAAGATGGTTGATGGATTATAGTACAAGCCGAAACAAGCTGCACAAATTCTGCGAAACACAGGTTACTGCCACTTCTAGAGCAACTGCAAAAAAATAGTTTCTAACAGCTAAAATCTGTCCCATTCCACCCGTCCCTTCGGGTGGAGTGGGACATCCTTTGGGAGGAATGGGACGCCAGTAAAATATCGGTCCCAACGTCTTCAGCGGACATTAAAAGCCGATAGTTCCACATCAAACTTGAAGCAAGCTTGCAGGCGCTTCGTTCCCCCAATAGTTTTTGGCGCTGGCAGCTTCTTCACAATATCCGTTATTGGCACAGTCCCTATATCTTTCTGCGGAGGAAAGTAAAACTTTGAGCTCTCTTCTTTCTTTCGAAGGAACTGGACACTGACGTCAATATTGTCACTACTTTCGACTCTACCCGTGTAATAAACGTCAGATTTTTTCTTACCAAATCTGACAAGGACAAAATCGCCTTTTGTCACTTGAAAAGTTTTGTTTGGGCAATCGGCCTCAGAAATGTCCCGCCTCTCATTATCGGAACCCGACATGTCACTGTCTGAATCATCAAATGCAACGGCAACAGTGTCGTCTTCCCTTGAAGAACTGAACTCCTTCTGAAGTCGCCGTTTCTTTTTTGGGCGGGTAGTGGCGACAGTCTTAGCTGTGATAAGCGCTCTTTTTTTCAGACTCTGTCGTGCCAGCCTCTCTGCAGCGTCTTGTTCAATCGCATGCTTCTCGGGTGTATCCGTAAGGACTTTTGTCCTACCTTTCTTCCTTCCTTTTTGCCCTGTCTTACGCGGTGCAGCCTTAGGGTAGGGCCTTAGGTCGCTCGGAACAATCCGGCTGGGAGATGCAGTTGACGTCGAGGCTGCGTTGGCGACAGTAGGTGGGAAGACATCTGTAGAGACGTTGCTAGCTCCATGGCCGTTTGTCTCAAAGTTCAAATCACTTTCCAGTCGGCTTGCGCTGTCCGTTTTCTCGGTGATGGTGGCCGTCTGTCGTGACACCTCTCCGCTTACGGACGTTAAGGGTCTGTCAGTGACTGATGACATCATGTAGTCATCCGAAGTGAAGGGCTCGCTATTGAAAGGCCAAATTCCAGTTTTCTGAAAGCCCGAGATTATGTTCTTTTGTGTCACCGTTAATACGTAGGCGGATCCAACTAGTTGTGCAACATTGTAAATGGAGATGGTCTTCCCGGGGTTATTTATGAGCCAATCATTGCAAGCAGCGTTGTACCGAGATTTAAATGGTCCATACACGGACACATCAAGTGGTTGCAGGCGGTGGCTACAGTGTGGGGGAAAGGTCAGCAGGATGACTCCGCTCTCTTTGGCCTTGTTGATGGTGTTGATGCTCACATGGCTTTCATGATTGTCGAGTATCAAGAGAATTGGCTCCTCCTTCGAGCACTTCGTATGTCTCACAGTGTGCTCTAACGCCAGCAAAAACAGTTCGCTCGACATCCAGCCCGACTTGCTTGCCAAACCGAGGCTTCCTGCCGGGGCGCCTTTCAGAAAAAAATCTTTAAACCTCACGCGTGGGAAAATGAACACTGGTGGCAGGGCGTTTCCGATGGCATTGACAGTGCACAAAACAGTCACCAGTTCGCCGCGTTCTGCGGATGTAACCTGACCGATTTGCTTTTCTCCATGTGCTGCTACTACCTTTGGTGGGTTGTGTGCAGTTGTGAAGCCCGTTTCATCACAATTGTAGATGCGTTCCGGAGTTAGCTTGTATCGGTCGTAGACACTTTTCAGGTTTGAAAGGAAAGCATCGACGTTGTTCTTATTGAAGCTTGTTGCCCGACCCAGACTGGTCGCTTCTGGCGATCGAAGCGATAGCTCGGGATGGCGGTCCATAAAGCCCATAAACCAGTCTCTTCCAGCTACCTTGTTCTGTTCCCATGACGCCGGGCACTTCCTCTTTAAGGCTGTTGCAAACTCGTACGCCAGTGAACGAACTTGCATTCTCGTAAGCCCATAATGCATTTTGCTTGCTTTCAGCAAATATTCTTTCAAGAGTACTTCATCTTCTGTTGTGAAGACCATTCCGCAGACCAAATTGGACTTGAACATGATGCCACCTGTGTCACCGCATTCTCTGTACTTCCTCACTGCTCGGCCAAACAATGATTTTGATATTTCAAAAGCTTCTGCTACGTCTCTTATACTTTTCTTTTCATCGCACACCAATCTCACAGCATCCAGGATCAAATTGTTCGATGTTTGAGCTCTGTCGGGATGCCTCCTCTTGTAAACCCGCGGCATCTTCCTGAAAATGGAAATGGATCAAAAATTGGCAAATTTAAATATTCACGCACACCCAGCACGCTTAACGTCCTTGCATGCACGTAGCAGCACTCATATTGCTGCCTATTATTCACGTGCTTATTCCGGGCTTCTCGCAAATGTGTACAGTAATCACACCTTTTTAGTGGAGAAACATTGCATTTTATGATGCCCCGTTGGTTTAGCGCGTCTTAACGTCAAGTGTCGCAGAAACAGCCTGTCTGTTATTTAACATCACGGCACCAGGCATTTGTACACTTTAAATAACAAATAAAAAAATAACTGCTTTCGGAACTAAAGCGGCGCAGCATTGAAGCTTATTCGCTAGACACAGCACCAGCCGTATGGTGGGGAGGAATGGGACACCGTCCCATTCCACCCGCGACTCAAATGTCCCATTCCTCCCCAGGTGGTTCGCCCAACGAAAAATACATTCAATGGCGAAAATTCTCTTGTTAGGGCTAAACTTGTTATTGCATGAAGCACGACCCTAACGCGTGTTTTCGAAGAAAAATTGGTATCAGCATAGGCAGGGCGGTTTAAAACTGAGAGAGGTGTAATTGAGTAAGCGGATACTTACTTTTGACACGTGAAAAACGAAAGTTGTAGTCAGAGAAAGCTCCGTCCGCTGAAGACGGCCACCATTACAGCCAGGCTATCGGTATGCTAGCGCCATCTCGTGCGTGAGCAGCCGATGAACGTGTTTGAACTAACTCCTGGAGAGATAAACGAGCTGTCCCATTCCTCCAACCGTCCCAAACCTCCCGACTCTCCCCTACATATCTTTTAAAAGATCATCCATACAATTTTTGGCACACGAGCTACAGAAAGCAAAAAATATGCACAAACTATGGCATGCAAAAATTAGATTATCAAATACCTGTACCTCTAAATGACCACCCTGATCTCATGGCCATTATTCAGGGAGCTATGTCTATACAAGCTTTAAAGAAAAAGATAAATGTTTACTTATTTTCCCTTCAAAAGTAACTAGATGTCTTTTTTTTGTGCAGCAATTTTTTGCAGGCTTAAAAAACTTTTTTTTTGTAGAGGTGGCTGTCTGGCTGTACTATGTTGTGTGTGGCCCTTTTGTTTACAGTGTTTGTGCAAACATACAAATTGATGTGCCTTGTTTTTTTGTGTCTAACATGGGGGACAATCTGGTTTTAGTTCCTCAGTTTTTGTCTTTGTATACAGTATTTTTTTTTGCTGCTTAGGGGGTTTTATATTTGATCTTTCATGATCAAGTAGTTTTCGTCCTCTGTGAGGCTTTCATTTTGCCTGGCACATTAGATGCTCTAACTGTGGAGGGGGCGGGACAAGGCATCGGCATGCCTGACAAGGCTGTCAAGGCTTGTGATACCTTTTGTGACGACCAGATGGTTGTCCACATGGTTGTCTGTATAAACTTTGATTTGATTTGATAAGGCCTTAAAAATGTCTAGTCCGTGCATGGCATAAGAAGACGCTTCTTGTCTTACATCCCTACTGTTTGGGTGAACAGGACTTGGTGATATGCAGCCGCCAGGTCCAGTTCGGAGAAGTGGCGGGCTCCACTGAGGGCATGCAGCAGTTCTTCCGTATGCGGCAAGGGAAAGTTGTCGACGACTACTGCCTTGTTGGGTACTCTGAGGTCGACGCAAAAACAGATGCTGCCATCTTTCTTGCGGACAACAACAACTGGGGAAACCCATTCGGATGCACTAGTTCTTTCAATGATGTTGGCAGCCTCGAGACGCTTCAGCTCGTTGGTAACTTTCTGCCTCAAGGCAAGCGGTAGATGCCTCAACCTCAATTTCAGCATGACTGGAACAACAGACTGCTTTATCTTGACCTTGTGTTGCACCCCCTTGGCAAATCACAAACCTGGTGAGAAAAGGTGACCAAACTCTGTCCTGAGCGGCGCTGGTAAACCAAGGCTCGGAGCAACCAGGGTCGGCTTCAAGGTGCCTGAAGGACAAGTGGAAGGGGTGGAGGCAAGCAGGGAGTGGTTGGTTCTGCGGCGGTGTACAAACAACGAAGCTCAGCACCCAAAATCTGAAGACCCAGAACTTTTACGGCATCGAGGCCTAGAAGCGATGTTCCACTAAGCGTGGCATTAGATGGTCAGCAGGGCCTCTTCTTTCTTGTGTGTGAAACGTGTGCAAAAGAAACCACACACCGGAATCTTCTGCTGTGAAAAGTCCAGCAGGGCAGCTCGAGGGCTGCTCAGCTGTACCTACTTCTGGAACAGGCTCAAAAATGTTCCTCCCCAATGAAGGAGACAGTGGAGCCGGTGTCAATGAGGAACATGATGACAGGCGGCGGCGACCTCGAGGCAAGTGGCACCACTCGGACGTCAACATTGACGCCTGTACGCTTGTCGGTGTGGATGGAAAGAATGCTGACGATGCTCGCTGCATCCTCGTCTGGCAACACTTCAGGAACTCGAGCTCAAGTTCCCGCTCGGTTGTGACTGGAGCATCGACAAGCGTAATGGAAATGGCTGCGGCGTCCGCACCTGAAGCGGGTACAACCACGTGCGGGGCAGCAAGACGAGTCGCATTTTGATGTGCTGCAGTTTTCATATGCAGCAGGACCGTTAGAGCCGGAGGACGGAACGACGCTGCCGGAGTTTCGTGATGCTGGTGTGCGAGCATGGCGAACCCGAGGAGGTAGCTCGCTGAAGGGTCGGCGTTGCCCTCGAGGGCGGCGGTCCATCCGGACATCGCAACATGGTAAAGCAGCCATGCTCTGTCGAATACCTTGAGCTTATTTGGAGCGGAGAGGAGGGGAAGGAGTCCCATACCTTGATGTAGGGCTCGAGGAGCTGTACAGTCGCCGACCGATTATTCGGACTTCGCAGGGACCGAAAAAACGTCCGAATAATAGAGCAGTCCGAAAAATCAGCAGATTGAAAAACTTGCCTTTATTACATTTAAGTGGGCTTAAAAAAGCCGTAAATGGTGCCTCGTTTCAGGTTACACCTCCGTTTCCGTTCGGAACTTTCTGTTAGCTTGAGAATCGCTGCCTTCTTTTCTAGCATTATGGTCGAGTACAGATGGGGCCATGACGTCCAAGCCAGCGTTGTCCGAACAAGATGAGAGGCGCAAATCCACGAGCGCAAAATGGCGACTGGCGACGCGAAGAAACGGAAAAACAAAGCAAAACGATAATGATGATGATGATGACGTGCAGCTAAATGGAAAAAAAGAGCTAGCATAGCGTCACCTAGCGGTAAAACTCAAGAGTACTCAAGTAGCGCTGCCAAGCCAAGCCAATCCATTTGCAGCCAACAACATAGAATTCAAAATGGCCGCTTCTCGATGGTGTTTTCCGCCGCTCGTTTGCGACGATTTTGTCTGAATAATCGTACTTTCGGACTTCAAGCTGTCCGAAACATTGGTCGTGAATATACACTATTTCTATGGGGTAAGTCACGGTTCCGCCTTTAGGTCCGAAATATCGAACAAGTCCGAATTATCGGAGTCCGAAAAATCGGTCGGCGACTGTAACTCAGTGATGTCTCGTTCTCCAAGCAGTAGGTGGAGCGGTTTGCATTTTGAACATGGACAAATGCTTCGCAGAGTTCTCGGCATATCGGTGGATCCTGTACTGTAAAGACCCTCTGTCGAACCATGCCCCGGGGCGGGCTGCATACTCCTGAGGTGTTGGGACCTGCTAAGGGTGCTGGAGAGGCTGCTGGAGGGGCTGGTAGGGTTTCGGGTGGGCGCTAAACTGCAGCCCGAAGGCCGCAGTGTGGGCGACCGGGTGCCCCTCATATCCTCCGAGAGTCAGCTGCCAGGTGTATGCGGCCATGCTGGTGGACGGTCCTGCGAAGGTGGCGTGTTGCGGAACGGCGTATGCAGAACTTGCTGATATCCTTCCTGGCTGGCTCTCTCTGGTGTCCTGGTCTCTCAGGGCCCGGATGCGCTCTGGTGGCGAGTCCCTGAAGGGCTGTGGCAAGTGTCTCCTGGATAGCTGTTCTGTCCTGTCGCATGATCTCAAGGATCTGGCGCATATGTTGCTCCCTATCATCCACCAGAGCACTGCGTAGGACTTTGGTATGATCGCTTATAGCAGCCTAATTGATAATGTCCAAAAGGTAATCATCATTGTTGTCGTCAGCTGGAGGCTTCTGGCTGTCCTTCGGCGGTTTGAGGCAGAGGAGTGCGTCTGCACTGTAAGTCGTGGTCTACCCTGCTCGCGCTTTAGGCTCGTAGTTGGAGAAACGGCGTGCTTACAGCCAGTCCTAAGCTCCGTCCACTGCGCCTAACCGCCGCGTCAGCAGCAACCTGCTTCACGAGCTCTTGCGGATGCCACAGATGGCCACAGCAAATTCCTCTGATATGATATAATTATATGACAAATTAATTTTAGCTCAAAAGAGCCGCAGCACCGCAGAAAGGCAAATCGCCCATACCTTGAACGCCTGCGGCACCGCTTCCAATAATGAAATGGTATTATACTACAAGTCCTACTCCTCTGCAGAGTAAAAATGGGTTACACACCTGTTGCGTGAATGCCTTGCTTCTCCTCCGAGTCGCCTTTTTCCATCTGGATTTAGCGTTACCCCAACAGTTTTTTAGTTCAACGTCCCGTGGAAGGACATGCGTCTGGCAGTTATGCTCAATGCAAAGTATGTTCCATGCTTCAATTTTAGCCTCTTTCGAGGAGTTGTTAGCAGTTTCTTTTTCTATAACTATTCCATACTTTTGGGATGATGCTCCGAGGATATCCTGCTCCTCTTTCATGTACGTACCTCGTCCCTCCTTGGCAGCCTCCTTGGACATTGTTGGAGCTTGCTAGAAAAGACACTGTGGTAGCCCTGAAGGAAGAGGAAGGGTGGAAGATAATCATTTTAGACATAAAAAAGGACAGTGAGACAATGATGCAGATACAAACCTTTCTTTAGGCGTGCAAAGCAGAAAGGACGGGAGCTGTTCACCTGCTAAGACGCATAAAACAATTCTCGTTACAAAGCAGCAAACTTGCAGCCTTCCAATTCAATGTCACTAAAATGTCTTTTCTTAAATAAAATGAATGAATATGTTCCTATTTCACACTTCAATAATGTTTTAAATTTACCTTTCACAACAACCTCGTAACTAGACGCCTGTCATGTCTCCTTGAGTTTCCTCGAGTGGAAGAGGGTTTCTCGAGGAGCTTCTCATCGTAGAAATCGCCGAGGCTCATCTTTGAAGCCCAATGGCTCATCGAGTGGAGGCGCACTTCTTTCCTCCCCTCCATGGAGTTAAGGGGGGACACTACCCAGAAAAAAAACTTTCTGCAAAAAAAGTTGATTTTGAAAAATGCCATATTTACATCCAACAACATCTAGAGAGTATTCCCAGAAAGTTTCATTAGCTTACACTGTATAGTTAATGTTTTATAAATTATTTTCGGTTCACCGATGCTAAAGGAAAGGTAGGGGTTGGAGCACTTGGAACACATTTTTCTCTGTTCCACTTTTTGGCATAAATTTCCCTTTAGGAAAACTATCGTTTGTTAATGGAACAACAGGAAAGACTCACTCATTGTTGTTCCTAACTGGAATTTTATGGGCAATGCAACTGTGGAATTGTTTTTTGACTTTGTGAATGTCTTTTATGAAAGATGTTAAGATTTAATCAATGCCAGAAAAGGCAGAAAATTTATTAGATTTTTCATTGCGATGTTAGCATAAAATAAATTGCTTTTTAGGATATTTGTTTTCACAGTTGCACTTTTCAGGCATTCTGCTGGAGATCTAGGGTAGAAAAATGTTGGGTGTTACATTAGTTTCCTAACAATAGTTTTCCTAAACAAAGTCTGTGTGTTCCTGATAAAAACAACTATAATTTCTTTTACAATTCCTGTACACAGATGAAACTTTGCACTGCATTCTGCCTTGCAGCTGCCAGTATATACTGTAAATTTCATTCATATTAAGCTATACGTTCAAAAGTTGACCCTCTTGGGTAGTGTCCCCCCTTAAGGTAAAGCACCGAGTCAAGGCGCGTTTATAAATATGGCTGCTATTCACCTTGGTTAAGTAGAGTGCAGTGCACACACATTGATTACGTTTTTTCTAACAGTGCTGATTCTCATCCTGTACGGGTAGTGAAGTGAGGTGAGTGACCCTCCTGTAAGGAAATGGTTGCATTTTTATGTAGTTACTTCATATGCATTATCTAGCAAAAGCTCTAGGAGTTCTAGCTAGCTGTTAAATTTTTCACCAAAAGAAAGCTTCCAATTTTTTGCAAGAAATTTATAAGCGTCCAAATACAGGGATTAGAAAAGAGATAGTTTGTCAGGTGTCTTCACTCCAGTGCCTGTTTTTACTAGCTCTAGTTTTTTATTTATTTTATTTTTATTTAGAGAATACTACAGGCCATTGAAGGCCCAAGTAGGAGTGGGGTACAACATATGAATTCGCACATACAACAACACACAAATAACACAACATTAAAAAGGTTTACAACAATTCACTAGCAAATATACAGAATACATATATATAAAAAGGGGGTGGGGGGGGGGGGGGGGGACAGCAACCATCAACCAGCATGTAGTGCAGTCATGCAGTAATAAAAAATGATCTATCCAGATGTAGTATGAAAGTTTATACAATCTTAAAGCCCATGTGAAAAGGATGAACGTGCAGCAATATACAAAGAAACAAGCTAATCATCAAGACGTTCGAGACCTTTTACAAAGTTGGTGTCGTTAAATAGTTTGAGAGGTAAGCCGTTCCAGTCGCTAATAGTGCGGGGGAAAAAGCTAAACTTAAACATATTAGTGCGCGCAAAAATGAGTGTTAGTGAAAACTGATGTCTGTGCCTCGTAGATCTTGACTCTAAAGGGGAAATATATTGCAAAGGGTCTATGCGAGTCTGCCCTTGTTTAAGATGAAACAAGAATTTTAATCGTGGTAATTTTCTTCTGGTCTGGAGGGTGTGTATTCCGTTGGTTGTTTGTGTAGCCGAAAACACTGTTGCCATAGCAACAGGCCACTCGTGCGGTGTTTGGGAGCCTGCGGGACACAAAACGATTTCGTTTTCGACCAAAAAAGTGTCATTTTCTTGCTCCCGAGAATGCATTCGTGAATACAGATTTTGTGACTTCTTACGACGTTGATAACTTACATTTTCTTAGCGAAATTGTTTTCACAAGACATTCTTTCTTAATCTTGCATCTGGCTTTTCGAGGTATGCTGCCCATCTCTGTGCTTTGATTGCTGCCTTGAGAAATGAAATACAGGCAAATCCAGAGCTGTAGGGGGACTGGGTTCCCTCGCCGGCACTGTTTAAGTTGCAGTGTCCTTCTACGGCCTGGATTACTAGGTCGTCCCCTTGCAGTGTTAGGCTAGATCAAAGATATCTGTGCCTTGTGAAGGAGTTGTCTTGCATCATGCCCAACGTAGAAGAGCAACACAGCCAATGTTATGAAAGGAGAAAAAAGGTACATTTATTAATACGAGGAAAGCGTTGAGTGCTAAGTCTAGTGATCATTGCTCCCACATTGTTTGCCTTCCCAAGAAAATTTTCTCGTCTGCCACTGTAGTGACCGTGGCCGCTTTGGTGGCTCCGAGGCAAAGTGCCGACTAAAGTTGCGACTCCAGTAAGCCAGTCATCAGTGTGACCGACGAAAAAATCTTCAAGTCTGCTTAGAGCTGAGTTGATTAAAGAACATAAAGTTGTCAACCTGCATTGATGTGCTCATTTGCTACTTCGTGAGAACTATCTCAATGTTCCTTGTACAAGCAGGATAGGCCACATGAGTCAAAGTGTTATTAGAAACATCCTTGGACAGATCTGCTATGTCGAAATTTCCCTCCGTGCGCTGTCTGCTCTGGCAAGCGAGCAATATAAAACACTCGGCTATCATACACAGTTCAAACTCACATAATTTCAATGATTTCGGGCAATACTTAGATTTAATTGTGCGAGTAAGCATGCAATGTCACACTAAAGAATTTGTGTTGACGTATGCATGCACCGATACAGCGGCCACAGAGAGAACTTTTCTTCGCTCGACGAGCGGCACCGACACAACGGCCCCGAGAGCTTGGATTACCTTACCCGGCTCAAGTGCTGTGTCGTCGGCGGATGTTGCCGCACGCCTACATAAGTTCCGCGCAACATCCATTGGATAATATCCTAGCAATCTCAGCATCCATAGTGGACACTACTCTCTCGTCCGGCTGACGTATTGCCTCGCGGTTGCACCACTTCACGCAGCCGCGAGGTAACCCTCGGCACGAGGGTACAAAAGAATGCGGCGCAGGACGACACAGGGAGACGAGACGGAGTGAGCGGCGAGATGACATGGGACCAGCGGCCTGGACAGACGCCGACATCGTTCTTTCATCAATATTATAAATTTGGGCAAGTAATCTCAGGTAAATAAATAAAATGTTAGTGGTCTCACCAACCGTTCCAGACCATTTTAACTTCCAAGTCAAGTCTAGAACGACCCGAGACGCTACAATTAAATCTGCTGGATAAAATTGTGCTTTTGCCTGCAGCACAAATAAAAAGAAAGCTGACAACAACTCTGTGAAGAAGGTGTAGAGGCCACCCGCTCAAGCTCGTATCTTCGCCCTGCTGAATCAAGGAATATTGCCATGTGCATGACCGTGCGAGCGCGTGCGTGGCCGAATGGTTACCGTGCTCCGCTTTCATATGCGGATGCCCCAGGCTCGGTTCCTGGGAGCAACGCAGCTTTTTGCTATTTCTGTAAATGTTGTTTTCTGGTAAATCCGAGAACCTTGTCGCTTGTTTGAGGTCCGAATGTTCTATGTGCCGAACCTTCTATGCCGATTGTTCCAGAAGCCCACGCGTGCACATAAAAGGCTCTGCAAGGAGAGTTGGAGTCGGTCTTGCCCCAATGCTCGATCCTGCTGTTACGCTGCCGCTCGATCCTGCTATAATGCCGCCATTGACGCCTGAGATGCTAGCCTTTTTCTACTGTGTTTTGAGCACAAGTTCGCCCCATTAAACTTTTAGTTCCAGTTTTCATTGCCTCACCAAAATGTCACGGCGTAACAGCAGGATTGAGCGCTGGTGAAAAACAGACTCTGGCTCGCCACACGGAGCCCCTTATGTACATGCATGGTCTTCTGGAACAATCACCATAGAAGGTTGGACCTCGAACGAGCAACAGGGTTTTTGCATTTACCAGAATGCGACATTTACAGAAATAACAAAAAGCTGCATTGCTCCCAAGAATCGAACCTGGGCCCTCAGTGTGAAAGCCAAGCACGGTAACCATTTGGCGACGCACGACGGCAATACACCCGGATTTGTGTAATTTCTGCTACAGACGAACAAAATAGTGCTACTCAGAGATCCTTAAGTAGAATGCTGTATAGACCATTGGCAATCCACAAAGTGCCCTCCGCTGGCACTTAATGATGCAAATGAAACACTGTGAACTCGCATCATAATAATGGGGACAAAGTTTGCTTCTTGCCATAATAGGCCACCACACCACAGTATAAACAGCGAGTACAATACTTGCGTTGGCCAAGCGGTTGATGGCTGCCAGTTTCCTGCTGTGCAGTCAGGACTGCTCTCTGTACGTCGAGGATGTCCCTTATAGTAGGCTCGTCCCTCTGTCGCCTTGGGGGGCAGCTCTGTGGCTGTGTCCTGGGGGGAATCCAGGGGAGCTGTAAAGAGCAAGGAGAAGGCTGTCATGCATTGCAGCTTTCATCTACACTTTTTTGAAGTTTGAAACATGTGCATGCCAACTGAAAATCGTGATCAGAATTGCACCATGTGCATTTTACGCCTGTTCTGCCGTGTTCATGCAGATGGGTCTCCGTACGTCAAACCATTCACGCAAAGTTTTGCGGCGTACCACGTTTTTTGATGACTGATTTTGAAGCACTCGCCACATTCGAACATTTAGAATGAGTAATACAGCCATCCGTTTGAAATACAAGCATGTGATTGTCATTAGCAGATAGAGTTGATCATGGTTAACTTATTTCTGAACGTGAAAGGTATATTTTAAGTTTTGATTCAATAGCACTTTAACTTCACACTCTGGACTGCTTTGCGGGTCAGCTCCCAGTGTGAACGGGCCATAAGCAACACACAATATCAGTGTGGAAACAAACAGTTAACCCTCTATAAATTTAACATGAACAAAACATTACCTTCATGCATGTCACAAACTGCTCTAACGTGTGGCAGCAGTCACTTCTGTAAACTTGATTCAGCTGGCAGATTCATTTGCATTGCTGTTCATAAATTTCATATCTTTGGAGCATTTCTATAACTGCCAAGCCCCAAACAAATCTAATATTGATTGCTCAACTTGCTAAGTTTTTTTTTAATAGATCATTGCATTTGAAAGCAGTAGTGTATCAAAGCTGTGATCATGAACCACTAGTGACCACCTGCATAACCATGATAATGGTGCTGTCACTCAAGTGGCATGCCATTTCATTGGAGTGAGATGTAAAAGCCATTGGTAGCTTTTCTCGATGCGCGCAAAAATGACCGAACTCATGTTTCCTGTGAACACAGGAGTGAGTCTATTCACCATAATCAACAGCCGGCGGTCCACCTCCTGAAGCAGCTGGCTGGCTGGCCGGCTGAAGAGGCTCCTCTGGAGGCACCCCCAGACTCTCGTCTAGGTAGAGCAGCTCTGCTGGCAGTGGGGGCTGCAAAGCAGATTCACCCCAGGCGAAAATCAGTCCACTTCCAGCTGGATTATGGAACTGGAAATGAGCAGTCCAGCTGGATTCCAGCTGGAATCCAGCTGGACTGCCTCATTTCCAGTTTCATAATCCAGCTGGAAGTGGACTGATTTTCGTTTGGGACTGTAATCACTGCTGCCTCTCTACTGCATTGCAACAAAACATGTAGTTCATCCTCAACATGAAACAGCATTCGTTCTTTCTTGCTGGTTAGGCAGAAATGTTTCAATATAAAACGCATATATTTCTGGTCGAGCAAAGAATTTGTGCACATTGTAGTTTGCAGCAGACTGGAGTTCTTTCTTGTGGTACTCATTTTTACACACAATTTCCAAAATAAAGTTGCACTCATGTCGGCAAATAATTTTTTTTTCCGAAACTGCTTGGGCAAGTGACTATTCAGGTTACAAGTAAAAGCTAAGAATTTTTTCGAATTAATCCGAGATGGTCGAGCGCAAACCTTGTTATGTTTGAGATGGAATGACCCATATGTGAAAATACAGTTTAGCAACTTGACCTATCACTCCATGTGCGTGACTTGGAAACTTGATGCAACTTCAAACATACATGGGCAATGCTGGATAAACAACTGTGGTCACATTTATAATATAGAAAAATAGATTACACGCTCCTGAAACTTGGAAACCATTATTACGTAGTCCCAAAAGTCCCTTAGGAAGAATCCTTTGAATACATGTCCACCACAAAGTTACAAAATTTGTCAGGAAGTCGCCTTCGCCGCCTATGGGCGTTGAGGAGTATCCAATGAGGATATCTCTGGAGTGCGTTATGATGTAGGTGGTGTCGATGCACTTCTGTCGTCACCTGCTGTTGGAGGCGATTCCACCGTTACAGCAGAACTCTCTTCATAGCCCTCTTTTGAAGTACGAGCCACTGGGGATTCGTGCAGTGCAGCAACCTCTAGACCCACGAAGTTCAGGGGCTCCCTCCACCCAGACCGTTGCTGACCTGGATGATTTGAGCTATGCGGGGAACGGTACAGGTCAAACGCGAGAATCCCGGACTTTGTCGGCTGGTGGTCGAAACTTGCGAAGTCTTAAGGTAGTGAGTAATGTCCCTGCTGGAGGTGGTGGTGGGTCCTCTCGTTCCGTGCCGCCTCCCGTGCGAGGGGCTCCGAGCGTGTTCCCCAACCACGAGAGGTAGAAACTCCCCCCAGAGCGTACATCCAGCTCATTTGGAGGTACGTCTCCAGGGGGGAGGCGACGGCGATGCGGATCTTGCCCAACTTGGACTTTATGAGAGCCCGGTTCTCTTGCTGAGCATACGTTGAGACCCACCGGTACACCTCGTCAAAGTCAGAAACGTCCATCAACAGATTCTTTCGCGCCTTAAAATAATCGCGCTTGATCCCTTCATACGTCGAGACCTCACAGCAGACCCTCCCGAAGCTGGCCGAACCGGACCGTTCCCAGTCCCCGGCCTCCAGCCACTCCGAGAGGGTCTGCGTTGTCGATGGGTGGACCCGTGCATGATGGCAATCAGAGCGAGCACTGCCTCTTGGTCCCACCCCGGGAGTCCCGGCACTTCATGGTCCAGAAGTCCGCCCCCCGCCAGCGTCTCAGCTTGCGCAACCGGGTCCCACCCCTTCACAGGGGGAAGCTGTGCCCCGTAGAGAAACGTCCTCATACAGAACGACGCGCTGGTCAGGAGGGAAAGTGGTGCGGTATTTTTTCACAATGTCACCCCCCCTCCCGGGTCGCTACAATAGCCAAGCCCACACTGAGAAGTACTTGAGGTGGTGCTCAGCAGAGAACCGCTTGGTCCTGGAAAGTCAGGACCAGCAGGGACCGGGGGGTTCTGGACCCTCATCGACAGCGGCCGTGGAGGCCTCTTCAAGAACTGGAGCCGTAACAGTAGGCAGGACGGGAGCTGCAGTGGCGCGGAAAGCCACTTGGGAATCAGAAGCAGGAATGGCGCCGGGGACTGCAGTGGCAGGGATGCCACTCGAAATTGCACCTGTCACATTGCGGGTGACGGCTTGGGAAGCTGAAGCTGGAACAGCACTGGAAACTGCAGTGGCGGGGATGCCACCAAGAACCCCAGTATCCTGAACGGTACAGGTTACCGCAGGAACAAGAACGGCACCAAGTACTGCCAGGGCATGGACAGCACCAGGCACCACAAGAACATGGGCGGCACCAGGGACTGCAGGACGATGAACGGCGCCAGGCACCACAGGAACATGGGCAGCGGTGCTAGGGGCAGCAGGACGATGAACGGCGCCAAGCACCAGAGGAACATGACCAGGACAGGGGGCCGCAGTAACATTGGCAGCACCAGGCACCAGGAGCCGCAGAGATGGACGACATCTTGGGCCGTCAGGATAGGAACGGCAGCAGGGGCCGCAAGGACAGGAATGGCACGACGGAGGCTGTGGAGATGGTTCCGATGTCGATGGATCCTTTGAAGGTCGGTCTCCGAAGAAGCCTATACTTTGTGGGTCGTCAGCTAATCGACGCCCGATCGGGTCGTGCTTCGCTCGCTCCCCAAGAAGTCACCCAACACAGTGCATGGTCAAAACAGTTTACTAACTCACAAAGTTGAAGAGTCCCCGTCCTCCGTTGCTGTCGTCCGTCCGGCAGTCCGTCCATCACTGACCAGTCTGGAGTTGAGAGAGAGCCCCCCAGTGTCCCGCCTCCTCTTTTTATAGTTTTGCCCCTGGCCGATCACGTGCACCCCCACAATCTGTCCACGTGCCACCCCCGCGATCTGTCCACGTGCCACCCCCGCAATCCTCGAACGGGAGTGACGCACCAGGTGATAACGCTCATTCGTCGGGGATCCGGGAGAGCGGGGAAGGGGGGGCCAGGAAGAACGGGCGAGGGGGAAGCAGGGAAACGGGGCTCGGAGGAGTGGCCGCGGGAAGGGTCCCTACACCTCCCCTCCCTCAAGGCTCGGGTTCCGGTAGCTAGAGTCTGCGGAGGGCGGACGGTCTCCCGCAAGGAACTCCTCCAGCTTCGCCAGTCACTGTGTTCTCGGCGGGCGGAGGCGGCGAGGGGCTCGGCAGCAACAACACGCACGAACAATGTTGTTTACACTGTCGATATTGGACTCGAGTCTCTTGTGAAGAATCCGAAAACGCACTTTGAGCCGACCGAATGCATTTTCCACTACTCCCCTAGTGCTGGAGAGACGATAATTAAAAACCCGTGTGGGGGATCCAGCAGTACCAGACTGTAGAAAGGGCTTAATGATGTGGCACTGTAGGGGGAAAGCTTGATCCGCGAGCAGGACAGGGCCGGAATACTGCTGCGTCGTGGTTCCTTCCAGGTGACCCAACGTTTGTATACAGGAACCTGTATGAGTGGTCAGCTACAGCCAAAAAAATGGTGCTATACCACCCCTTGTATTTAAGATAATCTGAGGCATACTCTTTCGGCGGGCCCACCCCTTGTATTTAAGATAATCTGAGGCATACTCTTTCGGCGGGCACACCTCGAGGTGGCAGCCGTCCAAAGCGCCCACGCCTTGAGGTAAGCCTGCAATCGCTGCAAACTGGCGCAGGTGTTCAGCCAAGTCATGGGCTCGAAGGAACTTCACAAACCATGGTTCAATATGCTTAAAAATAACTGCAAAACTCAGAAAACGACGTTCACAGACGAATCTTTTCGGCTGACACCGAAAAGATTCGAGACGGTTCTGTCTTCCGCAGAGGTGGCAAGGCGATACAAGCCAATTGCCACACGTTTCTCCAGAGGGATGGCCTGATGCATGTTGATGTCGCTCCGCCTCATGCACTCGCATACGGTTACGATGAATCGGAAGGTGCTGTGATCTACTCGAAAGTTTTCTCGAAATGTACTCTCCGGAAAGTATGGAAGCGTAGTCTCATACCAAGACTCGCACGGGGATATGCCCAGACGTGCCGCTCGCGGGAGCATAGTCGCACAGCCGCTAGCATGAGCCGGTTGCGTCATCTCTGAGAGCGTTTTCTGCTCTGCCTCCAATTTGTCGATCTCGGCGAGTACACTCTGCTCCTGCATAAGTCGTCGTTGAAGCACAGCTTGATGAGTGGCGAACATGACCCAAAAGTTGCGCTCGTCCTCATTTTCCAGCACAGGATTGCGTTACATTACGATGTGCAGTCACAAACCTTCACAGTGCACAGCTCGCTGATGAGAGCAGACAGCTCATAGAAACGCGAGTCCGACAAAAAAAAAGACGGAACAGCGAGACAAACGCGGGCACAGTCACAGACTCAAACAAAGCAGACACCCTAGACGACACAGAAAGCGGTGGGTTGTTTTGGCTGTCGTGTTGGCTACGCAGTTGAAAGCGGTTGAGTTGACAGACTGACTTCGAATTTTGCCCAGAGCTGAACGAACATGTTCGATACCAAACTGTCCTAAATAACCACAAGATTATTGCAACATAAAGCAAGTTACGGAACTAACATTTTTTTTATGTTCAGACGCATTAGGCGTAGGTTTTGCTATATCACACAAAAATTTGTGCGCATAATTGAATCTTGCCTGAATAGTGTCTAGCTTTGGAGGCTCAGATCTTTTTACAGCTGCTGTAAGTGTGGGCGAAGGGATAGCACTCTTAGCAGGTTCAGACGCTAGGAAGTGGCTCTTAAGCCATCGCTGTGGAATGGAGGCCTTATCGAATAGTTTTTCCTTTGCGAAACAACGTGCAGCAAATATGTGGGCACATGGAAGACCATATTGGGAGTAAACTGAGCATATGCAGCCATCGAGACTTTGTGGCACCAAGTATTCTTTTTGTTCCGACTGAACAGTGTACGTTCCCTTAGTGATGCTAACAACAAACTTGCTTCTTATGAATTTCTCATACTGTTCCAGCATGGTTCTCCTTGCTTCCAAAGTGCAGTTATTAGACAATTCTACTTGAAATAAGTCAGTGCAGCTAGTATCTATGTTGAGCTTCATCTCCCTAAGCCTTGCAAACTGCAGTGACATGACATCGTGGTCGACATACTCCAGCAATGCAGTGACTGCAGCAACTAAGTGCATCCCTGAACGCAAGAAGGCCTTCATCTTCTGGTTATGACTCTCAATTCTGTTGTTTGTATTATTTCCAAGAGTAAATAAAGTGCGACGATAAGCGTGCACCCACATTTCTTTACAGGAATCCCAGTTGGCAATGAAATACTTGTAAAACTCGAAAGAAGAATGTTTCTGTAGCTCTGCAACCTTTTCATTGTAAACAAGCTCATCTTGTGCATAAAGAATTTCCTTAATAAGGGGACGCAGTGCTGCCTTCTTCAAGGGTGCCAGTTTGTTAATCTGAAGGTCTAGGTAATGTAGGACATGCCATGAACAGAGCAGTATGGTGCTCCTGGGCATAAGGTCCTTTAAAATTCTAAGCTCGTTTAAGTCCTTATCTATCATGATTACTTTGCAGGCTGATATTATGAAAGGGTTGCAATCAATGAACTTGCCAAACACTGAGCGTACAATTGCGGACGTCTCCCTCTGTAAGAATGCATAACAGACGCTCCTACCCGTTCCACAACCATCCTCACATAAAATTGAATACAAAATATAGCCCTCTATGTTCACTTTGTACGTCCCATCAACAAACAAAATTTCTGGATATTTCTTTAAAGTTTCTCTCATGATAGAGGTCTGGAATAAAACAAATAAAAGTTTGTCCTTCTCATCCTTTTCATAATGAATAATCCAGTTGGGATTCTGAGAGGCAAGGGTCTGCATCTGTTCGAGCAACATGCCACCATGATCCTGACTAGTTTTAATTGTAGTTGCATAACGAGACTTGTAGTTGTTTATGTCTTTCGTTTTCAGAAACTTGCCAGTCCTTTCATAAACATAATTTTTGAAGTCCTTAGGTGCTACATTGCATTTGACAAGATCTGCAAATTCTGCCTTCTCAGGTTCACTGAGGAGTCTATTTTGTGGATACAAATCGAATAAGTCCTGGGGATGGTTGTGCTCGACGACAAGTTTCGAAATTGTGTAGAAGACACTTCCTTTAGTTCTCATAGCCACTGAAACAAGCATCTCACAGCCAGTATGATTGAAGTTACGCTTTGGGCGTTTTCCAATGTCCTTTGAACTTGGCTTAAGTCCATGTACACAGATGTAAGTAACTCGAGAATACTTGAATTCATCACTTTGAGCTAATGGGCATAAGTTGCTCTTACTTACTGCAACCACGTGGTGCTCATCTTTGCACCAGGCTTCAAAGGCTGACCGAAAAATTACAAAATTTGCAAAAGTTGCCCCTTCAAAGATGACACTTCCTCCACCAGACAGAGTGGGGGGACAAAAGACAGTATTCCCAAGCTCTGAACAAACTTCATCAGCCCCCATGATGACAACCCGACGTTTCCGCTGCAGGGCCTTAGAAACGCGCTTGGCCCCAAGCTTCTTCGCGCATGCTGGACGGCTATCAGCTGAGCTAGCGGCATCATCCAAGAGGCTACTGCTATTCTGCACCTCTGGACGTGTGGTGTTGGAGCAAGCGTCTGGCACAACCCGACGTTTCCGCTGCAGGGCCTTAGAAGCAATCTTGGCCCTGAGCTTCTTCGCGCATGCTGGACGGCTATCAGCTGAGCTAGCGGCATCATCCGAGAGGCTACTGCCATTCTGCACCTCTGGACGTGTGGTGTTGGAGCAAGCGTCTGGCACAACCCGACGTTTCCGCTGCAGGGCCTTAGAAGCAATCTTGGCCCTGAGCTTCTTCGCGCATGCTGGACGGCTATCAGCTGAGCTAGCGGCATCATCCGAGAGGCTACTGCCATTCTGCACCTCTGGACGTGTGGTGTTGGAGCAAGCGTCTGGCACAACCCGACGTTTCAGCTGCAGCGGCTTAGAAGCAAGCTTGGTCCTGAGCTTCTTTGCGCATGCTAGCGGCATCGCGCAGCTAGCGGCATCATCCAAGAAGCTACTGCCATTCTGCACCTCTGGACGTGCGGAGTTAGGGCCAGCGTCGGCTGGGTGGCCATCAGCTGAGCCAGGGTCAGAGCATGTCTCCAAGGAAGACAGCTTGTCAAACATAGGCACAGATGAAAAGGCTTCAAGGATAGGCATAGGCTCCAAAAGGCAACCCACTGCAAAGTCTCCATCATCCCAAGTAATTATGGGGGATGCGATGGTAGCAGTACGGTTTCGTGCCTTACGCAACCCCTGAGACTTGCGCTCCCTGCATTTGGGCTTCACCAACTGCCACTTGTATCCACCCACCAAACTCGGAGGTGATGGGGCCACAGAAACAGCAAGAGGAAGTGGTGGAGAGGATGCAGAAGCAGGAGGTGGTGGGAGCATAGAGGCAGCAAGGGGGGGAGTGGTGAAGATGCAGAAGCTGGAGGAGGTGGTGGGGGCACAGAGGCAAGAGGAGGTGGTGGTGGGGGCACAGCAGAGGCAGCAAGAGGGAGTGATGGAAAAGATGCAGAAGGCACAGAGGCTGCAAAGTCTCCATCATCCCAAGTAATGATGGGGGATCTGATAGTAGCGGCGTGGTTTTGTGCCTTATGCAACTTTGGAGACTTGCGCTCCCTGCATTTGGGCTTCACCAACTGCCACTTGCATCCACCCACCAAACTCGGAGGTGATGGGGCCACAGAAACAGCAACAGGAAGTGGTGGAGAGGATGCAGACGCAGGAGGTGGTGGGGGCATAGAGGCAGCAAGGGGGAGTGGTGAAGATGCAGAAGCTGGAGGAGGTGGTGGGGGCACAGCAGAGGCAAGAGGAGGTGGTCGGGGTGCAGAGGAAGCAAGAGGGAGTCGTGGAGAACATGCAGATGCAAGAGGAGGTGGTTGGGGCGCAGAGGAAGCAAGAGGGACTTGTGGAAAAGGTGCAGATGCAAGAGGAGGTGGGGGGGGCAAAGAGGAAGCAAGAGGGAGTTGTTGAGAAGGTGCAGATGCAAGAGGAGGTGGGGGGGCACAGAGGAAGCAAGAGGGAATTGTTGAGAAGGTGCAGATGCAAGAGGAGGTGGGGGGGGGCACAGAGGAAGCAAGAGGGAGTCATGGAGAAGGTGCAGAGGCAAGAGGAGGTGGGGGGGGGGCACAGAGGAAGCAAGAGGGAGTCGTGGTGAAGGTGCAGAGGCAAGAGGAGGTGGTTGGGGTGCAGAGGAAGCAAGAGGGAGTTGTGGAGAAGGTGCAGATGCAAGAGGAGGTGGGGGGGGCACAGAGGAAGCAAGAGGGAGTCGTGGAGAAGGTGCAGAGGCAGGAGGAGGTGGTTGGGGCGCAGAGGAAGCAAGAGGGAGTTGTGGAGAAGGTGCAGATGCAAGAGGAGGTGGGGGGGGGGGGCACAGAGGAAGCAAGAGGGAGTCGTGGAGAAGGTGGTGAATTCATGTGGTGAATTCTGACCTTCAGATACTCTTTAGCCAGCTTCTTACACAAGCTGTAAATATGGTTGTCTAGAGGATCACAGTCTAGAAGGTGTGGTTCCAGTTGCAAAAACCACTTCTTTGGCAATGCACTCAACACTTCCAAGATCAGCTGTTTGGTCCTATGCTGCACCGCTTTGACGGTTTCCCACTCGGCCTGCAACTGCTGCAGCCCTTTCTCGACAGCTTTGCACAGCCCCACAACGTCTTTTGATGGAGGAACAAGTCCACCCTGGTTTTTTCGTCTAGCAAGAGCTGCGAGCTCTTGTGAATGCAGGGCTGCGATGCACTCTTGGCATGTTGTAGTTGAACAAACTTTGCAAACAACAAAGCCCGCAATGTATGGCACCATAGACGTGACAAAAGGGGACAGGCTTTCAGGACGGTGAATACGGTGCTTGTAATCGTGGTCTTCTGGCTGCATGACTGGTGCCCTTCTGGAGTCGGTAAGAGTACTGGTTGCATCTTCTTCAGGCACAATAATAGATCCCGTCAGGATTGATACCATGTCTTGAGAGCAATTTCCCGAGTTGGAAGACTTCACTTCTGTTTGAATCAACAGTCGTCTGTACGAAGCCATGAACTGCGCAGCAGTAGGGTTGTTGTTAAACCCTCCCCGTCCTCGAATGCACCCAAAGAACTCAGCATGGTCATGGCTCCGCCTTTAATTCTTTGCGGTCAGATACTCTGACCAACTTAATGGTCGTTTCGGTCAGAAACTATTTTGGATGCATGGGCCACGGAAACGTAAATTTATTTCGGCGTACAAAGGTAACATCAAATGTTAATTTTTGTGGAGCTCCTGCTTTCTCGCGTTTTCTAGCGAAACTTCGCCAGTGTATGGTACTTCTCGAAGCATTCTCCAGGGTGGAGGCCGGGATGCTTGCTGCAGGTGTTGCAGAAGAAAACTGTCTCTCTCCTGCCCCCTTTAGTTTTCCGGTCACTGCATACTGCGCAGTCCTTGGTGCTGTGTTCTGGCAGCTTGTAGATGAAGTGCTGCCTTCCATCTAGCCGCTCTTCACAGTCGGATTGGGATGCCAGACCTCTTTTCTTAGGTTTCACTCGGAGGTCCCCGACAAGCTGCTCAATGAGCTTGCGATGGTACCGCAGGTGTTTCTGCCCTTTCAGTCCCTTAGCGTCCAGCTGCATTTTCATCAGTAGGTAGCTGTTGACAATGGAAACTTCAAGCATCCTGAAAAAAAGCTTCCTCCACCACCTGAGAGATTTCCGAGAGAAGGCGTAGCTTGCGCAGTAATGGTCGGCTCAGTCCACTGCCCCCATGTTTTCAGTATAGTCGCAAATGACGACGGACTTCTGGAGCGTCACAGTTTGGCCACGAGCTTGAGTTCTCGTCACAGCCTTCATCGAGAGGTTGTGAGCTGAGCTCAGCATCGTTACTTCGCGCTTATCTTGCCAAGCAAGGGCCATGAACGAGCTCCCTTGTCGGTAAGCAACCACGTCACCCTTCTTCATCTTTTTCTTCAGCTGCTGTGGCATATTTTTTCTGTTGGTCATCACAGTCCGTCAGCTTGACGTCCTGCGAAAGCAACTCATCGGCGAGTGTTGGCGACGTATGAAACCTATCTGTGTACAGGTGGTGCCCCCTTCCCGGCGAAGCGCAGTGCACTTTGTCGAGGACGTGAAGCACGATCCGGCAAGTGAAAGGAAGGTCTGGCCGGGCGAGGCTCTCCGTAGTAATGCTGCCGTAGTATGGCTCGAATGCAGAAACATACCCAGTTGCGCAGTCCGCGAGTACGTACACCCAAAGGCCCCACTTTGTTTGATTCTGTGGTTTATAACACTTGAAGGAGACGCGCCCCTTGAAGCCCACGGTGCTCTCATCTACGCGAATCTTCGGACCGGGCTTGAAATGCTCTCTGCACTTTGAATCAATGAAACTCACAACATTTCTCACCCTGCTGCCACGTTTTGGCTGTCCTGATGGACCTTGCAGAGGAGGAGAAACGTGCAACATCCAGAAAATTTGCAGAAATCTTGTTCGGGTGAACACCAGTCGAAAAAAAGGCATCTTCAGAATCTCTTCGCTGAAGCACTCTTTGATGTCTGGCTTGGGATTCAGAGCCATGTTCATGAGGACTCCGAGAAATGCCTTGAACTCATCCACAGTGATGTCCTCCCAGCTTTTCCAAATGGAATTTTTCGCAAGAGGTTCTGCGGACGAAATCCTCTCGCACGCATATTGGTTTGTTTCGTGAACGATTTCCCCAATCAGTTGATCCGTGAAAAATAATTGAAAAAACTGGAGTTCAGATTAAAGATTTGAGCGCCCAATTTGTGATCCGGGATTACTTGCACTGAAGGTAAGCACAGGAAAGTCGGGGAGATCGCTCGTGTGCAAACTCCAGGACAACACTTGTGGCAGAGCGGCTCCGCGGTTGCTGTCTTGAGCAGTCGTTTCATCTTGATCACTACTTTCGCTCAAGTCAGCAGGGGATGTCTCTTCATTATCTGACGGAGGGATATAGTTGTCCTCTTCACTGAAAACGTCGTCACTTTCAATCACATCACGCGAAGAGTTACCATAAAACGAGCGTGGCTGGAACGTGGCCATCCCTCTTGGCAGCGAAGTTGAAATTTGCGCGCTCCTCCGTTGTTTAGACTGTTCAGGATTAGTTCTGATAAAAATCGACATCAGTTTGCTTCCAAACTGGAACCTCACGGCACTTCTGACAGGAAAATAAAAAGGGCTCGGGAAAAGCCATTTAAAATGCGCACAACAGGATGATTGTCAGTTAGATAGCTGACAAACCATTTCATCAGCACTGGAGAGAATCTGGTATGCAAAAGTTTCAGCAAGAGTAAGCTATGGTTCACTTTATCGAATGCCTTGGATAGTTCAAACTAACAAAATAGCTTCTGGCACAAGAAGCTAGTTGTGTGCAGCCTTCAGGTACTCCTGGTAGGTGAGGTACCTGGAATCCCCTGAGTAGAGCTTCTTAAAGCGCTCAACTCGTTTAGTCAGTAAATCCTTTCAACAGAAATGCTCTTCACAAGGGAGTCTGCATTAGGGAAAATCACAAAATCATACCAGCTGTGCCCTGTCACACCAAGCTGTCCTTGTACATGATAATGGTAAGCATGGTCTCTCTTCAATGTGGCAACATTGCCTACCATGCCTGAGCAGAACTTGTCGTACGCACAGGCTCCCTCAGGTGTTAAGTTCTCTTTGGATTGAGGGCACTTGACCTCGAGCAGGCCCTCCTCTCCCCCTTCATGGACGATGCTATCAGTTATGTGCCTCCCATATTCCCGAGGGCCAATGGCAGGCAGATCTCTGCTGTGCTTGGGGTACAGAATCTCTCTTACAATGTACTCTGGCTTCCAACAATGCACACCCTTCTTGAAGGTTTAGGCTGTCTGCTTGCCCACCCTTTCTCTGAAACGGGTGTCGTTGGCCTTCTCTCTCTTCGGTGCTCAATGGTCTCATGGACTCGAGGTGGCGGTAGTAGATGGCCTTAGATTCTATACTCCAAAGATCTTCCCCATCTGGAATGAGATGCTGGAAGTTCGCCTTCTCCACAGGCCTTGCATACCGGAGCCACATCAGCCTGCTGTCGACTGCCTCCAACTGTTCAGCCAACTCGCTGATTTATGACCTCATTAGCTTGCCCTAGAATCTCCAAGAATACAGAAAATATGGCAGCAAAGCTACTATGGAGTATGCATTTTAATGTATCTTTTAATAAATAAAAAAATGTCCAGCCGTTAAAAATAATTGTCTTGGGGCCAGAGCTCTCCGATCGCGCAATGCTCATCTCGAAAGGCTGCAAAATATTTTTATATATAACCCGAAATTGCACAGTATACAATCCAGAATCACACTGGGTTGTACGAAACAAAATAAAAATGTGTGTTCAGGATTTGGAATTTTGGTGTGTGTGTGTGTGTTTGTTGTTTTTTTTTTTTTTTTGGGGGGGGGGGGATGTGCAGGGATGGAGGACAGTGTTTGGCTCTACCTATAAGAACACCACAAAATACCATAAACTACCAAGCAAGCACCCCCCCCCCCCCCAAAAAAAAAAAAAAAAAAAAAAAAAAAAAATTTGGAGATAATTTGTTTAGATATAGAGGGGGCCCTTACTCGGATCGGGCCCAAAATTCATGATGGCTGCCAGTAAAAGTGAGGAAAAGAAAGCATTATGGCCTGCATTTTTTAGAATGTTTATTTACGGACACTCCAATCAATATTCAATTCGTTTAACGTAAATTCTGGTATTCACCTCAGTCGCTATCAAAGCCACAAAACGATTTCTCAGAATCGGATCTAAAAATGAGGTCTAGGCCCTCTGTCCGCAGCTCGTCGGGGTTCTCGGGGACAACGGCGTCGATGTCAGACAGCCGTTTATGAAGATCGCCCTCCTCGCCGCACGTCGGGAGTTCCTTTCGCACTCTGAGAACTCGTACAAGGTCTCGTCCACTTGGCTAATGATATGGGCACTGTTGCTCAATTTGCGTCATACCTTTGACTTCCCGAAGTTATGTTGCAGCAAAAACTTCGTACTTTGTGTCCCTCTCGCGTACCCTCTTACAGTCCAACTTGAAATGACGAGAGGTCAGGTAGACGTTTTTGCCATTCTTCCGAGGTCAACCCCAGCTTCGAGTTTCCTTTGCACCGTAAACGGATGCTTGGCGAACGAAGACAACCGCTCCCAACGCAGGCACTAAGGAAATGGCGGCGATGGCTGGTGGTGCGTCCTTGCAACCTCTTGGATTGGATTGGATTCAATATTGGCATTGTATGCTGCGACAGCTGAAAAAGCCCGAAACAAAGCTAAAAAAATGCCTTCGGGACGGGCGGCAGTGAGAGGGGGGCACTTGCTCGGTCGTATACAGAAATGGGAAATTCCCGGAAGATGTGGGGGGGTGCTTGCTCGGTATTTTACAATAAACACAAAAAACTAAAATATTGTATTGCACAAATAAAAAAAGGCCACAACATCAAACAGCACAATCAGTTTCAGCTGAAAGCATCACCTATTGCACACACAACAGCACAGCATGGCATCAAACATTTGTAGCATGAGTGAAATCTGGACATAGTATACACGTTCGCAAGTCCGGTCCCAGGGCGCTGCCATCTTCCTCAGTAGGGTGCGCTCTTGGGGGCGACCATAATCCGATTACGACGCCTTAGCAAGGCTTCGTAATTGGATTATGTCTCGTCCAAGCACATCCCAGCCAAGCAAGATGGCAGCGCCCTGAAGCCGGACTTGCAAACGTGTATAGCGCAGGCACCGAGTGTATTCATATTAAGTCGGGAAACAAACACCTCCAAAATGGAAAAGCAAATGTTAACGGCAGCATCTGCTAAAAAGTATACTGATATATACAGAAGTGTTTTCAGTGTATATATTTGGCCAATAAGCATGTGGAATATTTGAAACGTATTATGCACCACTTGATAAAAACAAATATACATGCACCAAAACCACTGTAGTACGGGAGGCGCACCAACTGTTTAGACTTCCTTTTTTCTTACTGCAGATACCAACCACTTATGGATTGACTGATATATACACCTTCTGGAAATATAATTTTCCTGCAAAAGGAATGCATGCACTTGTGCCACTGGTGTAGACGTCTTTTCATACACTGCGGAGCGACTTAGTGAAAGTATGTTGCAGCTGAGCAGCTGCTTCCATCTCGTCAATGACTGCAAGATGGCATCCTTGCAGGGCTTTTTTTGTTGCCCCAAACAGGTGAGAATCACTGAGGTCTAAATAGGTTCAACATTATGCTACCAAATGTCAGGAGGATTGTACGATGCATCAGAGAGACAATAAAATTCAACCAGGCACCCGCCAATTATGGTGTCGCATGCACTCGCATAAGGACATGCCAGATCAGCGCCCGACTAGGTTGAGCCATCTTTTTGATGCGTCGTGCAACTTGTCGGACAATTGATTGTGCATGTGTGCTACCGGGTCTGGACCCAGCAGTTATCACCTGTTCAGGTCCACCCTGCGAACATACCATTGTGAAGCATTATGAGCTGGAAGCAGCTGTCCAGGCATGAGTGCAACACACTTCAAAACGCGGTTCCAGCAGGGTATGAAAACCGGTGGCACAGGTGAAGTTGGGTCCAAGGGAAGTATGATGAGAAGGTGCTCATATCTACGAACCTCTAAGTGGCCAGTATCTGCAGCAAAAACCAAAGCATAAATCAATATGGTATACTCCCCGTGGAAAGTCGAAGCACCTTATAATTACAGTAAACCATGCCGGGAGTTAATTACATGTCGGCCTTATCAGGACGCAAGATTTTGCATAAACAGTATTGTTCAAAGTAACTGTTTTCAGCTTAAACAGTCCCTTTCTGCAAAGGTTTTGAGCGGCGACGTGGTCCTGAACATTAGCTGGCAAATGTTCATACGGAGCACGTTTACAGCCAGTTGCATTCAGCTGCAGGCCAGCATTTTTACATGGAAAAACATCTGTAGTAACTGGTGGCATCTAGGTAGACTGCTAGTGATGTTCTTGAAGTTGCCAAGTTTCTTTGTTATGTTCTCAAAATATTGATGCTTTGCCTCGTACCGCATGGTCCATATGCTAACAAGGGGACCATACCTCACTATGTAGTCTGGATAATGAACAAGATAGTGCATCTTGCACGGCACCGCTATTGTGGGAAAAAGTGTTTGAAATGCTCGACACACAGACTCAATTTTTTTACAAACAATGCACACATAGTCTAATGGCAATCTCCTGCTCATGACAGCATCAACAATTTCTCATAATGAAAGATACAGTCTTCACACCTCGTGTCCCCATGGAACACATCCTCCTACATATAGGGCAAGGTGTCTGAAAAAACAGATCTGAGATGCATTGCCTTTCATGTTTCTTTTCTTCCAGATGTAATCCATCTAAATGATGTTGGGTGTGTTTTTTCTGTCACAGGAGTGCTCTGAAACAGCATCATTCAGATCACTCAATGAAAACATGCCCGATGTGCTTAGACAACAAAGCATATGTCTTAAAACAAATGGAAGAACTCCTTCATAAATGTCATGCATGACGTCAGGTGGCAAGTGCTCAGTTGGCAGAAAGCCAGTAAATGTCAGAGGACATGCCTCTTTCAACCCATACAATGAAAGTATGGACACACCATTAATCTTCATTCTGAGGTGATGCATGTGGCCCTCGGGAGTGCATCTAATAAAATCAGTAGCCGAGTGTTTAACGGAGATTTCATGACGCAAGACAAGACAATACCTACAGATGCGGCCACGACTAAAACTGCATTTAGAGCCCCCAATGCGATGACAAGACAGATTATCTCCCATCAGAAGTAACACAGATCCCTTGAGTGTTTTTCCGTGTACCACAATTCCTGTACTTCGGCAGGCTATTGCCCTGGGTGCCACTGACCATGACCCCACTTTTTTCTGCTCACACACAATTCAGAGCCAACTATAATCACTAACAGGAGTGCTAACTGTTATCTCACCACTGAAATCAATTCTAAGAATAAGCAAATGTGTGCACCACTTGAGAGAACCCAGACGCTGCTCTTATCAGCCACTGCAGTGCGATGAAGCTTCATGCACACACACTATGAGCAGTGTATGATTATGAACTGTGAGCTCCGTATGAAATGAAATTAGTGCAACCAGGGGACCTAAGCCTCTGTGAACGACGGAAGAGAGCATGTGTGCCGGACAAACAGATGAAGAGCCAAAATGAAAAAAAGATGTATAATAGCTGAAAAGGCAAAGATAAACAGAAATAAAACAGATACCCCTATGAGAGTTCAACAGGACCGTCATTCCCGACTCGTAACAGTCGAAAAATCATTAACTGAGAATGTATCAATGGGGTTCTACCCTATATACAAACAAAAGTTGAGAAATATTTTGCTGCGGTACAAACTAACACATATTTATGGTGCAATACCTTTAGAGTTCCTGAAAGATTAAGTTTTTTATAATCCAGAATTCATAGCAATACCACTAACATGGTGCATTACTTGAAACATCGGCTCACTACCTAAGATCACTAGCCAGAGTAGAACAGCCTCGACTTGATTGGAAAATCAAGGTAGATGACTACGAAAATATTTATACAAAAATATTATGGCCACTTTACATGCATGTTTACAAACCACATATTTTGCTTAAAACTGATCCAGTAATGTTTCAGATTCTTGGCAGCTGACGAATTTAAAAAAGGAAGTTGCCATCATTTATAATTACCATTGAAGGTGTGGAATGAAAACACCTTACCAACAGCCACAGTGCAGAGCTGCGTGCCCCTGAACGGCCGCTTGTTGCCCCTGTGGCCACAGATTCTGAAGTTCACTTGCTTCCACAGGAGCCGCTCTAAGGTGCGACGCAGAGCTTCTACATTGGTCATGCCACCCAGGCCGGAGTTGCTCTTTCTATACAAAAAAAAAAAAAATATTGCACTTTAAGAATCTAATGTAATTTAATATGAGTAAGATGAAAACTGACCATGGTGTGCTTTCCATCTCACCCAAGTGAAAGGGTAATGTGACATTGCAGTAATTTTGTTGACAGTATTCACTACACTATTTTATAAAAGAAAGTACTGAAGATTTAACGATAATAAACCCTGGAGAAGGGGAACAACCCAGGTAGCACACCATGTCGGCCAATACTGGCATTACGTCGGCCAGTACCGGGTGCTTACGGCGGATCCCGGCCAGGGACGCCGTTAAGAAACCGGCCCCGGCCGATATCGCGTACTCACTGTCTAAACTGGCCAGTACCAGTCGGAAAGTTCCCGATACTGGCCGACATTGTTTTCTTGCTGTAGTCACCGGTCACTCTGGCCATGGAGTTTCCGGTGACTGGCCGACATTGTTTTCTTGCTGTAGTCACCGGTCAGTCTGGCCATGGAGTTTCCGGTGACTGGCCGACATTGTTTTCTTGCTGTAGTCACCGGTCAGTCTGGCCATGGAGTTTCCGGTGACTGGCCGACATTGTTTTCTTGCTGTAGTCACCGGTCAGTCTGGCCATGGAGTTTCCGGTGACTGGCCGACATTGTTTTCTTGCTGTAGTCACCGGTCAGTCTGGCCATGGAGTTTCCGGTGACTGGCCGACATTGTTTTCTTGCTGTAGTCACCGGTCAGTCTGGCCATGGAGTTTCCGGTGACTGGCCGACATTGTTTTCTTGCTGTAGTCACCGGTCAGTCTGGCCATGGAGTTTCCGGTGACTGGCCGACATTGTTTTCTTGCTGTAGTCACCGGCCACTCTAGCCATGGAGTTTCCGCTCACTGGCCGACATCTTTTCCTTTCTGTAATCACCGGCCAGTTCAGCCACAGAGTTCCCGGTGACTGGCCGACATTGTTTTCTTGCTGTAATCGCAGGCCAGTTCAGCCGCGTAATCCCCAGACACTGGCCAGCTTCGGTTTCTCGCTGCTTTCACTGGTCATTCCAGCCATGCAAGTTTTGATAAGTAACCGACATAGCTTTTTCACTGATATAGAAACTATATGGTGGTTACAAATGGCCGTTATGTTGGACTTGTCTTCAAAATGCTAAAAGGTGTCACCTAATATTGTACTTAGCCTAATATTAACGCTGCGTCATCCTTACACCAGTTAAGTAAGGCTTATTTCAGTTTTTTTTAAATAGGACGGGATCAAACATGGCTGTGGAATGAAAATTTAGTTTGGTTTACATCTATTAATCTTTTAGAGCACAGCCTTTAGGCGCCCGTTTCCGGCTTGAGCGGCGTCGGCGTGACGCGCGTTGCATTATGGGAAACATCCCATAAATGAATGAAAATAATGGAGATGTTGGCACTGTTAATAACAGTGCCGGCAACTCCATGGCAATTGTTATTTGGTAAAAAATAACCAGATCTAAAACAAAACAAGCACACAAACAAACGAAAATCCCGCCAGAGTTGCTATTGTATATATTATTACAATTCTAACATGTTCGTGGATCCATTTTCGTGAACTACCTGTGCCAGTGTGCAGCAATGCGAACACTTAATGTCATATTCCACATCAAGGCTAACTGGCGGTCGCGTACCGCCCGCACCGACAGCAACCCAAAGCAACAGCCGCGGCAGGTCTCTCGCCCTACTGTGCAGCTCGTCGCTCACAAAGCGCCGCCGCCACCACTCAAGAGCACCACCAGCAGGGAGCGACCAACGATCCGGTGCTCACCCCTGCATGAATCATTTTAACACTTTTGTATAGGATACATTGCATTCAAAATATGTTCACAAGAATATTTTATTTTCCATACCGTCACGTTACAAACGATTCGCAAAGCGTTATGCCATTCAACTCGTATGGCTAATCGTTAGGCTACTGAACGGCTCTTCTCGAGACGCATAGTACAAAAGTTTTTTGCCGCAGAATCGGTCATCGCACCTCAATGCGATCCCATGCTCGTTAAAGCTTTATTCTGGAGCTTTGTTCCCACAAGATGGTAATTGGTTAAACTATCTAAGATGACCGCAGCAACAAAACACAGACGATTCAAAGGCCAGAGAATGCCTTCGCCCTCCTTAGAAAGTCACAAATGCCTGATCGTGTACAAGGTTAAAACGGAAAAGTAGTTTAGAGAATGGTCAAAAACAGAAAGTATGTTTTTAGTAAGTTTGAAATGAGAAAGTTTAAAATGGGAAGAAAAGTCTTTTTGAGAAAATTTGAAAGGAGAAAGGTTAAAATGAGAGAAGTCGTTTTGAGAACGGTCAAAACGTGAAAGTTCGTTTTTAGAACGGTTTAAGTGAGAAAGGGAGAAAAGCGAAAGTTGTTTTGCACAGGGTTGAAATGAGAAGGTGAAAACGAGAAGGTAGAAATGCGAACGGGATCAAATGAGAACCACCCCACCCGTGACGTCACGGTCACTAGTGAAGGTCACGACGAAGGTATGCCTCCTCGTCTGTAACCTCCCTTCCTCCTCAAGAGCTGCGCTCTAATTTGGCATTACAGGGAATTGTAAACGTTTTTAATTTTTCACTTATAAACTATATGATGTTTACAGCTTACAAATTACCGTTATGTTGAACATGTCTTCAATATACTAAATGGTGGCACCTAAAATTATACTTAGACCAGTGTTGTAGGCATTACCGAAAAAAAATAACTAAATACGTTACTCGTTACTTGCAAATAAAAGTAACGCGTTACCGACCTACGTTACCTCAAAATAAAAGGAATGCGTTACCGTTACCGTTACTGATAAAAAGTAATGCACGTTACTGTTGCGTTACTTTTTATTCACGAACTAAAACATTTGCTGTTTCGACATTTGATATGTGCGTAAGCGCCATAGCTAAAATATGTCCATGCGGAAACTTAATTACCCTCTCTTTTTTAGGGTTTCACCCGAATAGTTACAAGAAAAAACGCGGAAGTATATATGAAGCTGATTTATGACATGTTGGCACGGAACTTAACAGAAGAACCGGCCTCCCTCATTAGCACAGAAATTAAGACCAGCCGATATTGAAACTTTGAATATATTTTATTCACAACATGTCGAAGTACAGATAGTTGCTGTAAACAAGTTCCTCCGTTACCCGAAGCACACTCCGCTGTTGTACTTTAGCAACAGCTGAATTTCGAAATTTAATTTTTTTTAAGTTCTAGGAAGTAAAGTAACGTAACGTAATTTGGTTACACGTTACTCAAAATAAGTAACGTAAGTATGTTACCCGTTACTTCTTTGGAAAAGTAACGAGTACGTTACTACGTTACCAAAAAAAGTAACGCGTTACCGGTAACGCCGTTACTTGTAACGCGTTACCGCCAACACTGACTTAGACTAATATTAACGTCGTGTCATCCTTACACCAGTTCAGAAAGGCTTAATTATTTCAGTTTTGTTAAATAGAATGGGATCAAACATGGCTTTGGAATGAAAATTTAGTTTGGTTTACACCTATTAATCTTTTTCGCTATTGGATCAATCGTGTAAGCAACCACTGTCCATGCTCTTCTATATTTCCTCTCCCTTGATCTGAGTATCCAAGACAAAAAGTTTCAGACGATGATTAAAATTGACTTGAGAAAGCAGTTTTTTTTTTACTTGCTTGAAGTGCACATATCTAACAGCAACGAAGGAACAATTCTTTCAAGATAATTTTTTGCAAAGTATGGTTTTAATCATGTTATGAGCTAGTGCACACCAAGACAGGCCTCGCTCGATCCACAATTTAGCCTACTACAATCAGAGCCGTATATGTAGAGAGTTCCTCCTCATTTGTCTCCTATACAGCGTGCAAAGGCAGAGACGCAGCGCTTTGGTGTGCCAGGGAAGCTTTGATCACGCCGCGAGACTGGCGAAACTTACTTTCGACGAGTTGTGCTTTTTTTCAGCGTCACTGTGCTTCCGTAAAAATTTCCATGTGTTCTCAACGGCAAGTTTCACGGCTTACACAGGGTTTTAAAAAACTTCTTCGGCGAATGACGACAGACGAGTAGAAAATGCGTCTTGAGCACGCTGCCGCCAGCCTCTGCAACGCTCTGAAAACACAATTTTTTGACATGCCAGATGGCCGTTCTGCAACGACCAAGTGGGGATACGCGATCCATTCTCATTCCCTCACTCTAAATCCCACAAGTAGGTATGCTTGAAGTAAGTTTTTTTATAGCACTAAACAACAGCAATATATTAATTTTGTGAGATCTTGGGCTAAGTGAATGTCACTCTCATATCAACAAAAATATACTTGTAAGCTCCTGTTAATTTATATTGACTAAATAAACATGAAACTCATCTTTAGGCACAAACTAGGCCGAATTCATGAAAAATACAAAATACCAAAACCTGCATGCTTGATAAATCTGTCAAGAAAACTTGGTGGTTGTACTCTGCACGTCTGTCCTGTAGATTTCAATTGCGGACGAGTGCACTGGGGCTTGAAAAAATCTCTTGTATTTGTCAAAGCTGCTACATCACAGCTGATCCTGCAAACCTTGACAATGACAGCTGGTCGGTCATTCAACCAGTAATCTTGTCCCTCCTTGATGATTTTGAGCCTTGGTTGCAGTTTGGAATGATGCGGGTCCAGCACGCTCAGAAAGTCTGCGACTAACCTGAGCCAGGGGGTTGCGAGTGTGCAGCATTCTCTTCAGCTTACCGAGAAAATTCTCAAAACCAAACGCACTAAATGCATCAAGGGCTCGTGAATCAAGCACTCCTCAGCAAGGTGGCTGAGGGTGTGTACATTATAAATCAGCTGTTTAGGCCCATACAGTGCGGAAGTGCCAAATTGCTGCACAAAATAGTGCAGCAGGCCTCTCGCAAAGCTGTTGTGGCAAACGTAGTACGCTGGTGATGCAAGGATCCTGATGGCCACGTGGAGAAGGAGAAAATGTTCATAGTGGGTCTCTGGAAGAAGAGACTTCAGCACTGCAGGTCCCACATAAAGGAGGAAAGACCTCAGTTCTGTGGCCTTCCACCTACCTACTTCATTCACACCTCTTGGCTTCCTTTGAAAGTCCGACGGGAACTCCTTGGCGCAGGCAACAAGTTTTCTGCTGAGGTCACGCTGTTGACCAACACTTAGAGTTCCACGACCACAGGTCCAACTTCTCAACAAGCGACGCATCACTCCAAGGCATACCAGATGCATATATAGTCAAGGGGGAAAATTGTGATCATGGTCATGTCGAGGTCAGCAACTGGGGAGTCAGCGATGTGGTGCGCTGGATCCACTTGATCCCAAAATGTCTCATTTGTGCGAAGCAGTGCTTTGAGTTCAGGGAAGGTAACTCGTCCTTCAACATACTGTCCTTCTTGGGAGCACCGCTTGCAACCGTGGTATCCAGCGTGGCTCTTGATTTGCTTTACAAAGCTCCTGGCTGGGGCATCGCAGACCATGGCTGTCAAGCAAACGTTAATGTGCATGCCTTTAAATACCATACCGTTGGTCTTCAGCTCCTGCACTTCGTCTAAGAAAGGTCGAAGGAAGGTCTCGAGGTTTGGTGGCTCGCATGAGTCACCTTACCACAAAAGGTGTGGAATAGGCGCAGTTGGTTACACGGCAAAGAATGGGCCAGAAGCCGACGCTTGAGCTCTTGAAAAGCGGCAGTCCATCAATGCTCGCTTGGAGATGCAACTCTTGCGGCAGGAGAGCATCATCCAGCGATTCCGTAAGGCCTTTCACCAAGTTGAAATGTATGAAGATGTTGGCCTGCCCAAGTTGAGCCTCCCTTTCCATGTCCAAGATGGTCCGGGCGTCCTTCGGAACGTCATGGCCCCACCTTCGCAAAGTGGCCGCAAAGGCGTTGACGGTCTCGTGCGTAAGACGAAATCTTCACGCTAGGTTGGCCAGTTCCTCCGTGGCCGAAAGTTCTGGTTGCTCGGAAGAGGGTTCATCATCGACATCTGAGCAGGAGTTGCTACTCATCTCCTTCGGAGAGTCCTGCATCCTTTGCTCGGCTGGCAGGTTATCTCTGTTTGTGTCGTGGTCACCTTCAGTTTCATTGCTGCTTGAGGAAGTACTTGCGTTCGACTCGGGCAGAGAATCGTTTGTGAAAGAAGCAGCACCAATGTTCATGCACGGCGTGGCGGTCGCGGCGGTGCTGGCCGCGATGTCCTGCATGATGGTCTGATATTGCTCCTGAAAAACCCGTGGTTTCTTCCATCACGAGCTTATTGTGAGACACTCAATCGACTTGTCAAGAAGGAACACCCCTGCGTCCGCTCCAGCCGTGAGGCACTGCAGACTTAAAGCCAATTCTCATAAAAATGAATTGAATCGTGATCAAATGTGAATTTCTCAGGAAAAAGCCAACTGGAAATTAGTGGGGATAAAGGAAACCATCAATCGGGATAGCCAGTGGAACGGCCCAGGAAAAGCCAACGGGTACTAAAAGTACCCGAATGCCCGACTCACCCTCCAACTCCGCTACTAAGACACAAGCGTGCCTCACAGCGGGTCCGACGGTCACTGTATGGCAACAATGAACCACACAGCCCCGTCGCAGTGATCAGTTTGATATCTCTCGGCTCACCTTGGAGAACACCCCCGCCACCATGCAGGGGGTCTCCCACCCTGGGGAGATTCGAGAGGCACTAACTTTATATCAACCTTCCCCTTATAGGGATGCCTCGTCTCGGATCACCACGCAACGTCACACGTCTCGATCTCACGTGAACCGCTCCACGTCGTACGCCCCACATGTCAACCCGCTTCACGTCACACTTCCATCCCTTTTCAGTTCAGGTCGTCACACGTCATGTGGCCACACATGTCATACGTTTCACGTCATGCGGTGTCACGCCGTCCCCACGTCGCACGCCACACGTCACACGCTCCGCTCCCCGCCTCATGGGCTCCCTCCTCCAGCGGAGAAAGCTAGGGTTGGCTAGGCCCTCTTTGTCCCTCCCGTCCACGTGAGGAACCCCAGTGCTAGGGCTCCCCACCCCAGGTGGGGGCCCCAAAGGTGACAAGGGCACAAATGGCACAAAGCCACAAATTCAGCCCGAGTCACCCAGAGTCACTAGAGTCACCCGAGTTGCTGCCTACCGCACTCCGCCCACCAGCGGTTGCGCTTGTGCGATAAACGTTTTCACGCGACTAGATTGCATCGCCAGTGTGAACACGCCTGAGCTGAGACTAGAAGATCCCCCTTCAGTGCAAGCTCGCTGGCTTCTGCAGTGCTTTAGTTGCACGTGCCTGCGCGTTTGCACTTGTCTTAGTAAGGGCAGAAAGCTCGCGTTGAAGGTGGAGCTTCTAGTCTCAGCTTAACGATAAACAAAGTGTAGTCGAAACACAATTGCTGTTGCTTGAAAAACTGGATGTAAATTAGCAACTCGCTCAAAACTTTGGTAATGCGAAACCGTTGCAAGTAAAAAGCTACAAAACGAGGTGTAAACCGACCTTTACACAGAATGAGCAGCGTTTGTTTCTCTTTTACCGCTACTATTATTGCTTGGCGTATACCGAAATGCGACGTCATTGTGGCCGTGCATGGGGATCATTCCATGGAGTTATATAGTGTACGCTAAAGGATGCGAAGACGTGACAGTGTGAGGTGACTTGAATGAATGTCATGTCTGACGACTGCTTTCATTCTAGTGAGGAGGAGTAGAATCCATCAAAGAGAATGACGAAATAACGGTGGCGCCTGTCCCTCTGTCGTGGTTCAACGTGAGTATGAACCACTGCGTGTGGCCAAGCAAAATGTCTGGTGCGGACATCCTGTCTCGTGTGCAAGCGGGCCAAGCACCAGACCCTAACTGGCCTTCGTTCAGACCACCAATATTGCAGAAATGCAGTAAGTATTATTTTGTACTGTTCCTTTTGATCTAAACTCCTGATGATGTGCTAGCACACGTTTTTATCTGCTCTCTGTTAGCATGCTTGACCGCATCAGCTTGCGTGCAGTTACTCAATTTAGCGAGCTCCATAATCTTCGTAGTGATACATACACTTTTATAGTAGTGACAGAGTCCTTCGATATGATACTGGTCACAAAACTTTCCCGTAACGATACGGGAAAGCATTGCACGCTGCCAAGAACGGATGTGGTGCTGTCATACTCTGGAGAGCTTTGACGGACAGCTTACAGGCTTGTTTTCATGTGCAGCAAGTTTGCATCGGTGCCGTGGTGTGCAGTTTGGGTTTGTACCTTGAAATATTGTGCCAATGGCCAGATTTTTGTGTTTGGTAAGATTAAGATCTTGGCTGGCTTGCACTGAAGGAGCTGACATTTCTTTAGCAGACAGATCGTCTCCCAACGCGAGTAAAAAAGAGGAGTTTGTCTGCTACAAAGTGTCATTCGCCGCTGGAAACAAGACGCCGTCGCATCATCTGCTGCCAGAACTGAGGAAAGGTGAATCGTCTGTTACGCACCGTACGCTGCGGGTGAAACGATGGAAAACAAAGTTGCATTGGAAACTTCTGCTATTTAAAAAGGGACGCAATTGACGGCCGGTGCTTCACTTGGAAGTGCCAATTCATTCTCGTACCACGTAACCTGATATCTATTGGCGAATAAATAAGTACTCAAAACGAGCACCTACATGGTTGTGTGACATCTCTTGCCATCGGCGGGTAGGTAAGAATTAGTTCTCGCCAAGATATGGCCCTCTTCGGGCTCGTGAACAGCGAAAAAATCTCTTGTTGGTCGGGAGCACTATTGTCCGGCGTACCATGGCCTCGCGTTTGATCGGAAACACTGAACAATCTCAATCTAACCAATCGCTAAAATGGGGCTCCAGGGTCTCTTTCAGCGTGTGAGGCGACTAAGAGGGTATACTTGTAAGAAACAATGCCCCAATTGTTTTTGTGCGATAGCCGTCATTCTGTTTGCTGGTGCTGCATGTGCTGGACAGCGTATGCAATCCATAAAGTACACCACCTGATGGGAACCATAAAGTTCTTGTACACCGCATACAGTTTCTAAAAAGAATATAGATACCATTTGACAGAAGAGCAAAGTGTTTCAGGTACCTTTCAGGAAGGCACCCTTTGAAACATGGTATGGCATAGTAGAGAAGCTAACACTTCCACTCTGATGCCTTCCACTGACACCGTTTGGTTAGTGACCTTGGCAAACGTAAAATGGACGTGGGAGGACGAATGTTCCCAAGGCTTCTGTCAATGGTGTTCATTGTTCTGGGTGATCCAATGTAAAAAGGCTCCCCAGCAGATGTAACCCACATCTCTGTAATCTGTCTGGCAACACTCAATAGAGCTGAATGCATATAATCTGGAACAAAGCCAGAGACAATGCCAAAAGCTGGAATAGAGGAGTGCAAATGGTCCCTTCGCACCAAAGACAGTCTTGTTTTCAAGAAAAGCAGTTTCCATTTGCTGTTCCATTTCTACAACACTTCGATCAGAGTATGACAGTAGAGTGACTGGATAGTGCATGGCATTTTTAATATACTCTCCAGGGTGGTAGCACTAACTGCACCCATGATGTCCATTGAACTGTGTTGTCTTCTGCATGATAGGTTGTGCTACACTGTCAACACAACAGCAAAGTATATTGACTTTGCTGTTTACAACTGTTCCAGCATGCCTTTTCCATGGGATGTTTTTAAAGTATAATTTGATATGACATTGCCCAAATATTATTTCTTCTTTCCTCGCATAATTTGGTATGAAACTGCCCAAACATTATTCCCCATTTCTATATAAAAAATGTCTAGTCAATTTTTCGTTCATCTCATCTCTGTTTAAAAAGGACTAATAAAGGTTTAGTGCAGTGCCGTGAAATTATTTTATTCATAAAAACTGCAATTCTAAGCTGGGATTTTAACAGGGTATGTTTACAATAGGGAACATACAGTTAAACCTGTTTAGAACGAACTCGCACACAGCAAATTATTGTCAGTATCGAACTTGCGGAACATTAAAAAAAAAAATGCATGAGAAAAGTACTTTTTATAATGAACATCATATTGGTTATATCAACCTTTTTCCCCTCGGGAAGGCTTTCAAAAACACGCAAACAATTGTCTTCTAGCCTGTCCCTTCCCCCAAAAAAGAAGCAGGAAAGAAAGAAAATTCCAAAAGCTCAAGTTGCAAACAAAATTGAGCGAAGAGAAGCGATTCAGAAGGGGGAGAAAGCTAAGAAAATACTCTGCACGCACGCACAGAAAAAAACAAAAAACTTTTCATCCCAAAGCGTTTGCCCACAAAGAGAAGCGATTCAGAAAGCACTCTGCATGCATGCAAAAAAAAAAAAAGAAAAGATCTTTCCAGCGCATTGCAACAAGGGGAAAGTGAAGATATGAGAAAGAAAGAGAAGCTCTCGCCTTACAACGAAGGCATCGTGGAGGTTTGTTGTAAATGTTTTTTGTTATCGAACTACTTGCTATATCGAACTGATCGTAGCGTTTCCTGCTGTTTGTTATTAACAGGTTTGACTGTATAATACATATGAAATTAACAACAGTACATATGGAACAAAACAGCATTAACAAAGGCGAAAGGCAAAACTAGATCAATAAGGTCATTCCAATTGATCACAGTTCTTGAAAAAGGAATACTTAAACCACTTATTGTGTGAGAGCTATCGTTAAATCATGCCTCTGCGTGGTTGCATGGCTTTCGTTCCCGCTGAGGCCTGTCACCGACGCAGGGTGCATCTTTTTAAGGTTGCGTGAACAAACAGACTTCCTTCCCCGGTCATGGGTGGATAACATTTACTCACCCCAGCTGAAAAAAACAGTTAATACCAATTGGAAATTTTCCAATTGGAACCAATTAGGTTTTTAATTGGAACCCGCTAGGTTTTGGGACTCTACCAATTAGTTCCAATTGGAATATCAACTGGTTCCAATTGGAATACCAATTGGTTTCAATTGGTTTCAATTGATTTCCTTGACGAAACCAATTGAATCCCATTAGGAAGCCAACTGGTTCCCATTATAAACCCAATTGGCTCCCATTACAAAGCCAGCTGATTCCCATTGCAAACCCAATCGGTTCCCATTACAAAGCCAACTGGTTCCCTTTATAAAACCAATTAGTTCCCATTGCCAATGGGTTCCCACCACAAAGTCAATTTGTTCGATGTATAGAGTCAACGACTCCTATTACAAAGCCATGCTAAAAAACTAGGACCCCAGGACCAGTTGGTTTATAAATATTAACAGCTGCAGTGGTTCGATCAGTTGCCTACTCCTTTTTTAAGACAAACTCGATAGAAAACCAGATTTTTAACAAGTTCTTACGCTGAATCTCACAAAAATCCTCTCGGTGCCAGCTGGAGCCGAGCACACTAAAGAGGGTCTCTGCATAAATCCCATCAATACGATTAGGAGCTCCTCAAAGATAAACACTAGACAGCAATATCAATGGTAGGACAGTTCCATAATTTATTTGCCGGTGCTGATGTGTCTTCGTGTCCTGGAATTAATGAGACTACAATAAATCACGAGCACAAAACAAGGCACATATGAACGCTATTTTAAAATTTGAGAGAAGAGTTTGCACCTTTTCAATTGTCTTCGGATTCTCCCGAGTTCGTAGCTGTGGCAGCAGCTTCTGTCTTGGGTATAATCAAGACCACAGAAAGCAAAAATAGATAAAGACAGGTAGAATAGAAGTTGCATCTCAAGTTTTGCACATGCACAACAGCATTGAATATAACATACCTCTTCGCCTCCTTCCTCCTGAGATCAGCAATTTCCTCATTTATGAGTGGGGTGACATCCTTCTTTGCTGCCTTCTCAGCAAGGTACCCTGGCATGCCCGCCTTTTGAAGACGTTCCCTGTAACAGTCTAGAGTAAGAAATGCTCTAGACTGCTCTAGATGAGGAGGTCGTTTGGACCCTGTCGTCTGCTATCACTGCTTGGTTCTCATAAGCAGCATAGAAACAAACATTGTTTCCAATGAAAAAACAGTTAGGGCGCAGGCGAGCTGGTTTAGATTTACCATTTTGTTAGACCGCCTGAGACTGGGTGGAAGAAACACGTCTCGGTAATTATTTTCATGAGACGACATCTCAGTAATTATTTTCATGCTTCCGCGGTGTCATTCCTACGCACTGACTAGATTTCCACCATCGAAAAATCGCTTTGCTATTATATGTAGCAACAATTTTACGGTGCAGTGCAAACAATTTAAGGTGGTCTGTGTGCTGAACGAGGAGAACGACCTTTTTTCGTCCGCCATTTTGCCTGACCAGCGCATTCCCTATAGTTAGCTGGAGTCGCAAATAAAACATCAGGAAATACTAACTTGCACAAGAATACAACCATTATGTATAATACGGTCAACATATTTAGCAATCACACTCAAAACATAGCCAAATTACTGCCGTCCATTAAAAATGCAAAACAAGTTTGTGTTGCTCCTCATCCCATTACTCCTCAATAAAAATTATATTGCAATTATGTTCTCACCTTCATCTTGCTTCAGTAACCTCTCTTGAAGCTTCATATCCAAGCTCCTCGACTGTGCAAGCTCTTTATCCTTCTCCTCGAGCTGGCTCTGCAGCTTCTTGATTTGTTCTTGGTCCTTAGAGTGCCTTTCTTCAGACTCTCATTGAGGCGACAGCTTCATGTGGGCCAGAGAATGGGCTCTGCTCATACTTTTCTAAAAGCTTGACCAGATTCGTCCTCCCAGAGGTTTCTTGCTTCTCATTTATTTGTTTCTATATCAGCCAGTAATAGAAAAAAGAAAAAAAAAGGAAAGAAGTTTATATGGACTTGCAGATTGCTAGATTTCTTTTATTTTTTTATTTTCAATTGTGGCTTTTGCCATGCTTGCCGTCACGTCTGTGAGCTGTTGCTCAGGATGTCGGCGTGGACGTCGGGGTGCATGTCAAGCTGGCCCTCTGGCAGGCTGCTGGGCAGGACAGTGACGAATTGGGCTGAGAGGATGGCCGTGTCCCGAATCTTCTTGGCCATCCTCTCAGCCCTGCCTCCCTCGCGATCCGGGGCCCCAGCCAAGTAGTCCCCAATGGCCCGCTCCACGTCCGCCACGTTGCTTTCAACGCGGCTCCGGATTATAGCTGGAGAAAAAGAAAACAAAAAAAACAGCAGAAGCAAATGTTATGCACACCACAAAGCAAGTCACAAAATGCATTAGGGGCCTATAGAAACAGGGGGCCCCAGCCAAGTAGTCCCCAATGGCCCGCTCCACGTCCGCCACGTTGCTTTCAACGCGGCTCCGGATTATAGCTGGAGAAAAAGAAAACAAAAAAAACAGCAGAAGCAAATGTTATGCACACCACAAAGCAAGTCACAAAATGCATTAGGGGCCTATAGAAACAGGGGGCCCCAGCCAAGTAGTCCCCAATGGCCCGCTCCACGTCCGCCACGTTGCTTTCAACGCGGCTCCGGATTATAGCTGGAGAAAAAGAAAACAAAAAAAACAGCAGAAGCAAATGTTATGCACACCACAAAGCAAGTCACAAAATGCATTAGGGGCCTATAGAAACAGGGGGCCCCAGCCAAGTAGTCCCCAATGGCCCGCTCCACGTCCGCCACGTTGCTTTCAACGCGGCTCCGGATTATAGCTGGAGAAAAAGAAAACAAAAAAAACAGCAGAAGCAAATGTTATGCACACCACAAAGCAAGTCACAAAATGCATTAGGGGCCTATAGAAACAGGGGGCCCCAGCCAAGTAGTCCCCAATGGCCCGCTCCACGTCCGCCACGTTGCTTTCAACGCGGCTCCGGATTATAGCTGGAGAAAAAGAAAACAAAAAAAACAGCAGAAGCAAATGTTATGCACACCACAAAGCAAGTCACAAAATGCATTAGGGGCCTATAGAAACAGGGGGCCCCAGCCAAGTAGTCCCCAATGGCCCGCTCCACGTCCGCCACGTTGCTTTCAACGCGGCTCCGGATTATAGCTGGAGAAAAAGAAAACAAAAAAAACAGCAGAAGCAAATGTTATGCACACCACAAAGCAAGTCACAAAATGCATTAGGGGCCTATAGAAACAGGGGGCCCCAGCCAAGTAGTCCCCAATGGCCCGCTCCACGTCCGCCACGTTGCTTTCAACGCGGCTCCGGATTATAGCTGGAGAAAAAGAAAACAAAAAAAAACAGCAGAAGCAAATGTTATGCACACCACAAAGCAAGTCACAAAATGCATTAGGGGCCTATAGAAACAGGGGGCCCCAGCCAAGTAGTCCCCAATGGCCCGCTCCACGTCCGCCACGTTGCTTTCAACGCGGCTCCGGATTATAGCTGGAGAAAAAGAAAACAAAAAAAACAGCAGAAGCAAATGTTATGCACACCACAAAGCAAGTCACAAAATGCATTAGGGGCCTATAGAAACAGGGGGCCCCAGCCAAGTAGTCCCCAATGGCCCGCTCCACGTCCGCCACGTTGCTTTCAACGCGGCTCCGGATTATAGCTGGAGAAAAAGAAAACAAAAAAAACAGCAGAAGCAAATGTTATGCACACCACAAAGCAAGTCACAAAATGCATTAGGGGCCTATAGAAACAGGGGGCCCCAGCCAAGTAGTCCCCAATGGCCCGCTCCACGTCCGCCACGTTGCTTTCAACGCGGCTCCGGATTATAGCTGGAGGAAAAAGAAAACAAAAAAAACAGCAGAAGCAAATGTTATGCACACCACAAAGCAAGTCACAAAATGCATTAGGGGCCTATAGAAACAGGGGGCCCCAGCGAAGTAGTCCCCAATGGGCCGCTCCACGTCCGCCACGTTGCTTTCAACGCGGCTCCGGATTATAGCTGGAGAAAAAGAAAACAAAAAAAACAGCAGAAGCAAATGTTATGCACACCACAAAGCAAGTCACAAAATGCATTAGGGGCCTATAGAAACAGGGGGCCCCAGCCAAGTAGTCCCCAATGGCCCGCTCCACGTCCGCCACGTTGCTTTCAACGCGGCTCCGGATTATAGCTGGAGAAAAAGAAAGCAAAAAAAACAGCAGAAGCAAATGTTATGCACACCACAAAGCAAGTCACAAAATGCATTAGGGGCCTATAGAAACAGGGGGAACTCTCGTGCAGTAATTTATTCCGAGTCGAGTTTAGGGCTGCCGAGAAAAAATTACCATATTTATTCTAAACAGGTCAACCATTTGCTGGAACAGGGTGTCTAGCAATTTTCTCTTTCAAAATTCCCTGACTTTTCCAGGATTTCCCTGACCCTTTCGACCTATGTTCCCTGACCAATAACACAGAGACAATTTACAAATCAAAACAATATATTGTTGCTTCACGAACTGAATTAAGGCCGTTTATTCCTTAAGGGAGTCTATTTTTTCTTGGAGGAGGGTAGCCTCAAGCTGGGAATCATGAAGCAACTTTCGCTTCTTTTCTTGCAGCTCCATGACAAGGGTCGCTACTCTCTTCTTTTCCTTTTGAGCATCTGAAGTTTCGCGCTCCTCCTTTTTCCGTCTTTGCAGCTCCTCTTTAAAGACGCTGTAGGCACCGCGAACCATCTGCACCATCCGGTCTGTAATGTCTACATTGGCAACCCCGCCAGCTTCAGATACAGCGTCATATACTACTCTCTGTGCTATCAGAGATTCCTCTTTCAGATTTTCGACAAGGCATTCTTTGTTGATGCTGAAGCCTCTCTCAACTGTAGCATTACCGTGCGACAAGCAAAGGACGATTTTCACAAGAGACAGCAGCTCTTCGTGACCTTGACAGAGCCCAATCCACAGGGTATCGAGCCTTTGCTCCTTGCGGTCAAAGTCCCTTAGCCTTGCCTGTGCAGGGCCTAGTTTGCACACATGGATGTAGGAGCGATGGGCACGCTCTGCCTCTAGACCAGACATCCACCCATTCTCCGAAAGCGCGTCAAGGGCAAGGGTTAGCCGTTTCGGGCCGAGGTCAGGTGACAATGCAATTACAGGATCCAGGCAGCTTGCCCCTCTTGTCAGTTTATACTTCAGTGGTGACCTCTCAATGATCTTCTGTGAACATGCCTTCACAAATGACATACAGTCCCTCTTGAAGGTAAGCATGGTCAGCTGCGCTACTTTGGGTTTTTTGCGCAGCTCAATCTTGGTAGCGAACCCAACATCAAAAGCAGCTGCAGCTACAAAGTTGTCGGTCCTTTCAAAGTCAACTTTTAGTAACTTGGAGGGTGCGTCAGCAGCGTCAAGGACTTCCTTCTTGACAATCCTTGCCAAAAGGGACCTCAGGATACCATCCAGTGCAGTTGACAGGAAAGGAGTCATTGGCTTATTGGTCTGGAATTCCGCCAGAAATGGCTCCATTTCCCCAGCAATCGACAATACGAACGCTAGTTTTGCTGACAGCAGCTCGTCACCCACTGCTTTTTCAACTATGTCATAGCTGGAGCATGTTGGCCGCTTCTTTGCTTTTGTTGAGCCTTCCACAAACTTAGCTAAGTTAGGAAGGACCACCAGTGCCCTAGAAATCACCTTACTGTTTTCCAGCCATCGCACTGAGCAGAATTTCATTGGGAATTGTTTGCTTCCTGTCATGAGCACATAATCGGCACGACGAGCAGGTACAAACTTGAAAAGGTTGTAACAGCTGCGAAGGAAAGTTACCAAGTCCCAGCGAGTTGCGGTGTGACCTGCTTTGTAAGCACCATTTATAACATGAAGCCCGCAACTTCCAATATCTAGGATCTGGTGACTGTCATCTGATGATCTTAGTTCTTCTTTCAGAGACCTAAGCAACTTCAAATTGACATTGGGCCCATCCATAGAAACTTGCAAAATCTTTGTTTGGCTCATTTCTTGAGTAGCGCTGCGGAGAGCAGAAGCCAGGTCTTCTGCACATGAGTGCCCCAGGAAACACGAAGTTAGGTACCGAGTTTTCACACAGCCATCCCAGTACCTGACTAGTACGTCCATCTGTTGCTTTTGGGCGACCTTGTTCAAGCACTCGTCAAACGCAACAACCGCGTACGGCACACTGCTGAGGCTTGAGAGCAGCTGCCTTCGAAAGTAGGGAGCAATTCCGTGGCAAATGGTGTACCCCACCTTGTCTTTCCCTAGCTGCATGTTTGAAGCAACTTCACACCCCTGGAACATCAACGGGAAAAGCGCGGCAGATGCCGCTGTAGAGCGAAATGATCCATGAGTCATTATCGAGTTCATGCACCAAATGATCTCTGCCCTTGTCACATTCGTCTTAAAAAGAAAACCACCCACCGACACGTTCGGAGGTGGCGCGGTAGCTGCTTGTTTCACGGAAGCACACGCGGCGCCGCTAGTAGTAGCGGCCAAAACGTTCGCTGGTCTTGTGAAGAACGACGGGAGACATGCTTGGGTTGAGTTTGGAAGCAACTTCATAGCACCAAGGTGCTTCTTGCTCGAAGCGTGGCTCGAAACCGCCGTCTTCCCCATGTTGCTCAGAGAAAAGCTCTTCCGGCAGACTGTACATTGCGCGCTGTAAGGATCACCTTTCACTGGTTGGATCCAACTTATATGTCCAGAAACGTTTGGGTTTGTCCAGTCTGGATTAAATGAGCACTTCTTTGTCGTGGACATCCTCACTCACGAAGTTTTTGGAGCGACCACGGACGCACAGTCGGACGTCGATATTTCCCCCAACGAAACGCTAGGCCTCTAGCGCTGCGAAAGCGCTAGGCTTGGGTTCAAACGGCTCGGTTGCCCGGGTTCAACGAGCACTCTGATCGCAGACATCGAGAAGCTCCAGTTCCGTAAACATGGCACAAAGCAACAAAAACGGGCGTAAAGAAAGCACGAGCCAGGAAAAAAAGACGTGTCACGTGCGGCGTGCCCGCAAAACTAAAGCACGGACAGCACGATCAGCCAGATCAACAACGTAGACCATCACCTTGGATGGATGAATAGTAGTGAGTCCACCCTTGGTATCGGGCGAAAGCTAGCGCCGCCTGGTGTACAGGTTCGTAACCTCCCCTTTTTAAATGTCAATCTGTAATTTTCCCTGACTTGGCTCGATTTATGCCAGATTCCCTGACAATTCCATGATTTTTCCCGGTGCATAAAATATCCCTGACATTTCCCGGTTTTCCCGGTTTTCCCGGTTGCTAGACACCCTGGATTTACTGTCTATTCTGAATAGATCACTGTCTATTCTGTCGTTTATTTTACAGCGGAGCTGTTATGGGCTAGTTTCCCCAGGATCGTGTCCACCGGAAAGAAATGAAGACACCGAACTCTGGACACCTACCGCCATCTATGAGCGACGGCGGCAAGCCACGTATCTGGTTGCCGCCGTCGCTCATAGATGGCGTCAGCCTTTCCACTCCGGCTTGCCGACTTGCGGCCAGCCATTACCTTCCATTGTACAGCAGTGCTGCGAACCTTAGGGATTTTTTTCTAGATCTAAGGGATTTCCATCACCATTTAGGGGCAAAGGGAAATTTGTTCAAATCTAGGGATTGTTCTTTAATGGGTTTCGGAGGGTTTTAGAGACACATTCCTTCCCTTTTTCCTCCTCGTGCCGGCCGAGGTCAGCGGGAAAAAGGCTTCTTTGTATATTGTTGGGGCCAGAGATAATCTCCAGTGGTAACAACAGCGATTTTGGGGGGCCACACAAGACCAAAGTAACGAAGTTTAATGATGTAAAAAGGTTTTAACGAAGCTAATTTAACTTTTAAATGGCCACCAACTACAGGAATCTATTCTTAAGCTGCTCCATATCGATAATCTCAATATTAACACATATTAACAGATTTTCTAGAAATCTACAGAAATCTAGAGAAGTTTTACGTAAAAATCGGGGAAGAAACGACCGCGAAGGTTGGCAACACTGTCGTACAGCTCCGCTGCTCTTCCTTCTTCACCAGAGTGGAAAGGCTGAAAGTTTTTTTCAGTTGATTATCTTATTTTTATTTCTTATTTATTTATCAATTTCATTCCCGATTTACTTTTAACAATTTTTTATCTTTATTACGAAGTTGTTTATGGCTAGGGTTTCTTGGATTTTTCGTGTGCGTGACCAAAAACTCTACGTTTGCATCACACCCACGCGCAGCACGTGCCGCAGCAGTAACTGTTCTAAAGTAAAAGCCTAAAGCAAATGGCATCTTGCACGTGCCTTCGTCAACGCTTTATTTTGGTTATTTAGTTAGAATCTTTTATGCAGGGAAGGCGTGCGCGTGCAGAACACCATCCCCAGCATTCAATCAATCAATCAATCAATCAATCAATCTTTTATTGACCGAAAAAAGTATACAAAATATTGTTTGGGTTGCCGTTCTCCATTTTCCCCTTGAAGCTTGGGTTGCCGTTCTCCATTTTCAATTTCACTTCTTTCGTCCTAATGGGGAGGCCGCACATACAGTTCAACCTCGATTTAACCAAGTCACCATGACCCAATAATTATTTCGTTAAATTGGGAACTTCGTAAAATTGAGAAAGATATTGTCTGGGCATAGTCCGCGCGGGGAATCCGAATTTGTTCGTTAAATTGGGAAATTCGTAAAATCGGGTTTTGTTAAATCAAGGTTCAACTGTAGTCCGGACTCCCGAAGAGCCACGCGCCTATGAAGAGCAACGGCGGGAACGGCACCGAGAATGTCGGCAGCGGCGGCGGGCGGCACGTGTGTGTGCGTACCTTTCGTCCCGATGACCACTGATCGAGAGAATAAATGTGTTTGTACCTTTGTTCAAAATTCTGTGTCACGTCTGTGTCATGTGCTAAACAGCTTCGCTGGTCATCCATCTCCACAGAGTGGAATGGCTCCCAATTGTTATTTATTTTTTTAATTATTTTCATCCCAAAACCTTTCGCTGTTGCCGGCACTTTTGCATTCAAATAAACACATTAAACCACCCATACCAACCAACAGCGACTGCACAGACCCAGCTGCAAGCCCCGCCGAAGGTTCGACGTACGCAACACTTCTAAGCGCGTCACTTGTTCATGGCGCTCATTCCGATACTCGTTCGTGACAATTTTTCCATAGAAAATGCCGCATTAAACACATTTTGCATAAAAAATTTGTCAGCAGGTTCCAACCGCACAAAAGCACTTTTTATAGCCGAGAAGCGGAACACTGACACGTCAAGATCATTTGTTTTCTTTATTATCCGAAACGATTGAAAAGGATGCCTGGACGTTACATTACCCTCAAAATTCGAAACTTGGGAATTCAGTATATTAGTGAAGTAAAAAAATAATTTCCAAATGCCGACTCTGAAGTTCCCGCGCGATCCGCGCCAATGCAATGATGTCAAATATTGAGCCATCCTGCGAGTCGAGTTTCTCTCGCGCCTCCGGACCGCCGCGGCGCTGTCACCCGAAGTGTCGTGTTCGCCTGCATCCCGCAAACAATCGGCTTCCTCCCTGCAAGCCGCCTATCGCTGCGAGCAGACGACGCTTCACTTTCGAGTTTGAAGTTCTCTTAAGGCCCGTTCAGCAATCTCAAATTCTTTGCAACGGTGTGAGAACGAAGAGAGCGCGCAGTGTACTTTTGTGAGCAGCGTGAGAGCCCACGTCGCACTGGTTCTGCGTAAAAGGCTGCCCCGGCAGGGTCGCACCGAAACTATGTTACACAGACACCAAACCCAGCTGTTTTTACCGTTTCACAATTTCCTTTTCGAAGTCCGAGAGGTCATCGGGCAGCTAAAGAAGACAACTTCATCCAATTCCCCGACTCACCAATCATCCTCTGCTACATGCGAGAAGCGCCGCCATGTTTTTCGAGGGAGGATAAAAAGCCACAAGGCGACGTCACTTCTGACTTCGATTTGCGCCGTTTAAAAAAAAAAAGGCCGTAGTGTGTTCGCAATTGCGTTAGAAAACATGTTTTACGAATCCCGTTATTAAATGTTATAGAAATGTCGGTTGCAAAGCTTCTCAATTTCATAATATTTGACGTCGCAAATCAAAAGAAGCGAGAAGGTGAGGAACGGGAGAAAAAAGCGCCAAAAATATAAAGGCGGGCGGGCGCGTGGGGATTTTTTTTTTTGCCTTGCAATATATTTTTTGCGTGTATGACTACACCTTGCGTTATTTTAGACAACAAAAAAAATATATCCTTTGAGGTGTCGGGGCACTGACACCCCAAAAGTCATATTTTTTTTGTTGCCCTGGCCTCAAAGCTGGCAGTATTGCTTCAGCTCTTGACCTGGCCACTAAACACGCTCCCTCCGCCAATATTTGCTGCAATAACTGTTTCTTGACGCCCTCCACAATGACATGAAACATTAAGTGCTTCACTAACGCTGGCCGTTGGTGGCGACGTACCAGAGATGACAAGACTTTGAACTCGTAGTTCACAATGTAGGCAAGCTCGGCTAAAAGCACGCGTGTGACTGGAGCATTAGAGTAGGTCACGCTTGCCTACCCTACGGCAAATTAAGAGCCGCGTTTGGGGGCCGACGCACCTTCCGAGGAGTGGACAAGTGGGCTGGGCGAAGACAGGGGGCCGTCCTCCTTGGCCGAGGGCGACAGGTCGCCCAGGGAGTCCGTCGAGAGCTCCGCCTCCCCGTCAGACTCTCGGCTCTTCTCCGGGGAGCAGGGCGAGGAGACGGCCGAGGGACGGATCGCAGAGTGCAGCACCGACAGCCGCACAAACCTAATCCGGGGAAAAAAACTGTGAAAACAAAACAACTGCAGACCACTTCACAAACTGCAGCTTTGCGTCTACTCTTTAAAGGCACTCTTTAAAGGGATGCTGAACCGAAATTTTGAGCTCACAAAACAAGGCTGGAGGAATAGGGGGGGATGCTGCAAAACCCCAAAACATCACTCGTACAGCGATATCTCTAACGGATGGCTGTATTTTTTAAAAAGAAGTGCGCGACTGAACACGGTTGACGAGGCTGAGGAGACATGCGACGTCGCGATTCTCATTCCCTCTCCTCCTCGCTTCAACCCCTCGAGCAGGTGAACAGAAGGAAGGAGGAGAGAAGCAACGCTGCCTCTCCTCAATCTCAAGTGTTCCAAGAGAATCGTGACGTCCCATTCCTCGCTTGATTGCGCCCTTCTTTTCCAAATAAATACGGCCATCCATTTGAGATATTGACGTACGAGTGATGTTTTGGAGTTATTAGCGTCCTGTTCAACGCATCTGCTGCCTTATTTTGCGAAATCCAAATTTCGGTTCAGCATCCCTCTAACAAGTCCGCAATCCGGTCTTGGACGCCTCAAGCACAAGTGCCTACAACACTGTATTGTTCTTGGAAAAATACAAATAAAAATTTGGCAGATTTCTCTGTTGTCTGATACAATGCTGTGCACCTGTAACTCTGCGGGCCGTGCGTTTTTCGAAGATGGCTGTTGAGCACAGAAGCTGTATATTCGAATGTTCAGAGCTCAAACATGCCACCTTCGGGACAAAAATTGACCGCATCTCCACGTGGTGAATGATGTTGATTGGGGCGAAGCTCTGGTGGTGCTTATCTGCGTAGACGCTGAGCCGCAGCATGCCGAGCCTTTCGTTCCTTTTCATCCATGTCAGAAAGAGAATGTGTGGTATGGAACGTGGTTATATACGCACTTGAGCATTTGACCGCAGCGCCCTCTCGTCTATAAACGTTGAGCCAATGCATGCAAAGTTTAACGCGATTATATTCGCATTTGACCGCAGCACCCTCTCCTGTATAGACGTTGAGACGTGCAACGTTTCATCCACGACATCCCCAGCTCTCGAGTTACTACCACATCTCGGAGCCCCCTACTCATCCCGCAGTCGTGGCAGAGTGGTTAAGGTGATGGAAATCTATTGGGGTCTCCCCGCACAGGTTCGAATCCTGTCGACTGTGCAAACATATTTTTTTCATCTTTTTTTTCATCTTCACTCATCATCATTATCATCATCATGAGATTCACTCATCATCATCATCATCATGAGAGCACCGGACGCCGGACGGACGGACGGACGGACATGGCTAGCCCCTAAGGAGCTTCGCCCCTAAAAAAGAGAGGAAAGGCTGTGGCAGTTGCGGCCTGTGCGCTGCGCGATCGGCGCTGTTTAGTGCCATCTGTCAGCAGCTTTGTGCAGATTTTGCTTCCTACCCAGACCTAGTTCCTCATTTTTCCGCAACGACTCGTGTCGCTAGTTTTTTGCTACCACGATGGAAGCTACGGCTGCACCGGCTGCCCAAAGTTCATAAATACAGGTATTTAGATAAGATTAACTTAATTTTCATGAGTTCAGCTGGATTTTCGTTTTCAAGCACAGTGCAACAGTACAGTAAAAGGCAAAAAAAAAAAGCTATTTGACATTCAATTCGAAAACATCCAACCAAAACTACTATTTGCTTCCAATTCACTTGGTATCGGGCGTGCCCCAAGGTTCGGTTTTAGGTCCGCTTCTTTTTCTAATATTCATTAATGATTTACCAAGTTGTGTTTCTTCCTCCATGCATTTATACGCAGATGACTGTGTAATTTATCGGGAAGTTCATGATGATGATGATGAACGCATTTTGCAATCTGATTTAAATAATATTACTCTTTGGTGCAAAAAATGGCGTATGGAACTAAACCCTAACAAATGCAAACTCATGCGCGTTTCCCGGCAAGGCGCACGGCCTTCAGCATATACACTAACCGACATTCAACTTGAATCTGTAAACTCATACCGTTATCTGGGTGTTACTATATCGTCGACATTAACCTGGAAGCCTCATATCGATATAATAATCGCCAACGCTAACCGCATGTTAGGATACCTACGACGAAACTTCAGAACGGCCCCAGTTAACTTAAAACTTCTTCTTTATAACACTCTTGTACGGTCAAAATTGGAATACGCAGCCTCTATTTGGGATCCTAATCACGCTTTTCTGCATAACGCTCTCGAACTAGTTCAAAATAACGCCGTTCGTTTCATTCTGTCTAATTATAATCGAACAGCTAGCATATCATCAATGAAGTCCAGTTTGTTGTTACCCTCTTTGTCATTGCGCAGAAAGTTTTTTCGACTTTGCCTGTTTCATAAAGTGTATCATCATCAGTCGCTGCGAGACCATTTCTTTACATTGCCTAACTATTACTCTTCGCGTCTGGACCATCTGAATAAAGTTGGATTAACACGTTGCCAAACAAACACTTTTTTTATTCATTTATCCCGCATACATCAAATGACTGGAACCACCTTCCAGCAGATATCGCAACTATACCAGATTATTTTCTCTTTCGTCAATCTTTGTTTACTTTTCTGTTTAATGAGCCAACATGAGTCATTTTATTTTGTTAATTTTGCTCGTTACAAATATTGCTTACTGCTTTAGCCAATCGCAGTGTATTTTTGATGTTTGAATTTCTTGCCGATTGTTTTTTTTTTTGTCAGTTTGTTTTATTTTTGTTTGCTTTGCCCCTCCCCTCTACAATGCCTCGGCGCTTGAGGGTATGTACAATAAATAAATAAATAAATAAACTCAACATTCACTATCCGCACATGCCCCCTACAAACGCAGACCCAGTTCACGTCTCTGGAGTCTTCTCGGGAACATGCGATCAGAAACTCCTCAGCAACCAAACGTAGGAAGTGCCATTTTCTGCTCATATTCATTCTTACTCTCCCATGCGCTCGCTCTCAATCGTTCCAAAAACCACCGCAATTTTATCGTTAATTTCGCACGGTGGAGAAGTGCCTGGACAGGACAGACACGGATAAACCTCGATTCAATTTTAATATACCCGTAAAATACCCCGGAAGCGCCCACTTCCCACACTAACATTTCCCAAACTTGAGAATTCTGAAAATATACGTTCAGCACCCCATTTGACCGGACAAGCGTCAAACAGTATTATCGTATTTTACGGTAATACTGTAGTCACAACGGGATGAGGACGGCAGGGAGATAATTCAGCCGTCCCGCCTCCGGTGACACTTTGGCATTTCACGAGCCCTGAACACGTACACGAAGTTGAAGCATGGCGGAGGGCAACGAACACGTGCCGGTGGCCGGGCACCTGACAGAGGTGCCCTGCCATTCTTATCCCGACAGCACCCACGGCGACAAACTTTATTTGCGCAACACGACCCCTGCCCGGGTGTGTGCCTGCCGGCCAGACTCGCGGGAAACAAACACGCGGAGAAGGGGGCGGAGAGTGGTACGGTACCTGGCGGGAGCAGTCTGGGGCCTCTGGCAGTCCCAGGCGTCCAGCTGCAGGGGGGGCTCCAGCAGGGGGGCCAGGTCCCCCTCAGGGGCTTCCCGCTCCTTGGGCCCCTGCCGCCCCAGGGGGGGCAGCACCTGGGCAAAGGGGAAAGAAGCTCCGGGCAAACCGCCTGTGCCGGTAACTCGCCAAACGAGAAGCTGGACGGAGCCGCACACTCGCACCGGCAGCGTTTTCCTTGACGGACGGCCTAACGCAGGGTGCGGCGAATCTCGGGCACCTCGTCATCGCTCCGCGGCCAATGAGGTTTCGGCACTGGCCAATCAGAATGCAGGAAAACCAATCGGGAAGCGCAAACATAAGCCACGCCACGCGTTTAAGCGGACCGTGACTATACCGTCAAACTCAGATACATTGAATTCAAAGGAGATCGCAAAGTAGATCGGCATATTGATAATTCAATATAGCGTAGAATATCGCGCATCCGTCGATTCCACACTAAACGTCCACTCCCAAATTTGTAAAATCTGAAAAAATATGCACAGTACATTTCTATGTAAAATTGATGACTGGACAAGCGCCCATCCCCCATTTTTTTGCGATTATCTCCAATGTTTGAGTGGGCGCTTGCCCGGTATTTTACGGTAGGTATAAAAGTTTGTTAACTTGAGCTCCAATTGAAATTTCCGCACGTCTCTGCCGATACTGAAGACCGCGACAAACGGGAGCATACCGAAATGCGCATCCAAAAACCACTAAATAAAGCAGAACCTGGTTAAAACGTAGTTGGCTGAAACAACGAGCGCCCCCGCTCGCGCATGCGCCTCGCCGCGCTTTTGCACGAGCACGGCCGCGGCCTCGACCACTTGGAGCACGGAACGTGAAAATAAAAAATAAAGGAGAAAGCTGAAGTGATAAAAACAAGCGTGGGACGCGAAAAGAAAAAAAAGCAACTCTCTTCGTTCGCAGATAAAGCCAAACGAGCAAAAAAAACAAAACAATAAAAATTGGCATATGAAAGGCAAGAGGCAAAAGAAAAGGCAAAACAAAAAATTGTCTGCACATTTGGTCATTCTTTTAAATGTGTTTAAATGTGGTAGCTTTAAAGGGTGGGTAATGCTTGCAGTGGTGCCTAGGGCAGGATGACCCTTATGGTGAATTCCATTGGTAGATCCGGAGCACTTTCCAAAATCCTCGAGGGAGGCAAAATTAGACTCCGTGGGACGACCCGCTATAAATTGACGAAGGGAAGATGAACTCGCATTTTTTGAGCGACCCGCCCGAGACAAGTGGCCGTCCAAAATGGCCGCTGCTCGAACTTGACAAGTCGACCAACGCCTCAATCGACTTAGATTTTCGACGACCAGTCACAACTGTCACTGTTTAGCTGCAGAAATAACGGGCGACACAGGACGGGCAAAAATATCCGTACCACAGAGCCCATGTCACAAATAATGCGGAAGACATCCGCGTTTGCCCGTCACATACCTTTCGGCCGCCTCAAAGCGGTGGGGCACGCATAGCGATCGCCATCATTGGAGTTTAGACTGCAGGTAAGACCTTAGTAAACACAGAGGTAACATACTATCGCTTGCACGGTCGTTGCCCAATCATTTCTTGCTCTACCGCACGAGAAAACGCCAGCGGCATGCAGTCTAAAAAAGTAAACCATCAATGGCGGCAAAATGAACAGGCCCAACCTTGCGTTTTCCTCCTTCGGATTTTTGTTCATTCTTTTTCTCTTTCTTCCCCTCAAGATTACAGATGTCAGCGTTTACAATTTGCCACGCTCCAGTCCTGGCTTTACATCCCTGGTCTACACGACGTAAAAGCATTTGAGCTGTACACGATCCCGCGTAAACAAGCGACGCCTCCGAGCAGGTTTAATTTGTTGGCCTGCCTGGTCCGGCGACCTCGCGACCTTGCCGCGCATGCACACCGCCGAGTTGAAGGAAATGACGTAGCGCGCTTCGTCAACTTCTGTCAAGCTCCCTAATATTCCACGGACCAAGTACGGCGGGATTTGAGGCGCTCCAAGGGGTGGGCGCTGCCCCAAATCTACGAGTGGAAGATGACCGACCTGAGCCGCATCTGCCAGCAGAAGATGCTCACTCCAAAAGGGGTACTTTTGGAGCACTCAGCATCTACGAGTGGAATACACCATTCGTCTTTCAGTGCCTGGGACGAATGGTGCTCTTACTTCAGGAGGCGCCTACAGCAGGGGTTTTGTATGGAAACAGACCATGCCGCACCACTGTCACTTCGTGACGCTGCACGTGCTTCCCTTCAGCACCACTCGGATACAAAGACCTTGCACTGAATTTTCTGAGTCACTGAGAAAGAAGCGTGCTTTCCTGCCCATTCCACTCCTCTTCGTTCCGCACGCTCTTTCTACACCACCTGCCTCTGCTCCTCCCGTTCCCGCGTGCTGGGTTCGTAGCGCAGTCAGCTGCGAACTCGGCTTCCGCGTTGGTGGCCGGGGTTCAATCCCTGGCACCCGTTGCCATTATTTTCAAGATTGTATACCGGTTACGAACTGACCGACCGACACATTTCATATTTATGCGGCTCCCGACGTCGGTTGGCCCTATAAAGCTACCGCTTTAATACTGCAAAATAAAAAGATAAACAAAACGTTGGAAGCCCGATTGCACAACCATTGCAGACACACTCGATCAGCTAAATGCTTTTTTTTTCTTTTTTCTTTTAACACAGGTTGTGTTTTAGGCAGCCTTTCTTATGAGAAAATTGTCATGAACGAGCATCACAACGACCGCCATAGCAAGCATCATGAACAAGTGACACGCTGGGAGCATTAGAGACATTAAGGTTTTATATAAAGTTAATAAATAAAGTTTGAGCCCCGACGGGGATTGAACCTGGGTCGATCCGGTGGCAGTCGGATATCATAGCAGCGAGCTATTAGCACAACTGGTCTGGAGGGATAAATGATTTTTATTTGAATGCAAATGTCCCGGCAAGAGTAGCAGGTTTGGGGTGAAAATAATAAGGAAAAGAAATGAAAATACATAACAAGAAATAAACATCAATCAATAAAGAAAATAAAGAAAAATAACTAATAGAAAATATATAAACAGGAAAATAAAAATTGAGCAGTCCTGTGTTAATCCATGGTACAGTCCCATCGATAGCTGCAACACGTCACGGCAAAGTCGTTGCACATCGGCGTCGCGTTCGCACACCATGGGGTGCGCGATCTTTTACGCGGACTTGGCAACGTCGACGACGGATGCCCTACGTCGCTAACATCGAAAACAACCCCAACTACTACGTCAACAACGGGTGTCACTTACAAGTGGTTGGAAGAGCCCGTAACAGCTATCGCCGTGAAACCTAACACAAACCAGACGCGAAGTGTGGTTGGTGCGGGATAAATTCTGTGCTCTCCGGTCTTTGTCGGCACCTTGGAGCCTGTATCGTTTTTTATTTGGGGCCACAGACAGGTCTGAGGGGAGTGTCTTTTTTCCCCCGCCTTTTTACCCCCCTTTCGCTGCCCGCAGCCCAAGCTGGAGGCACTGCGGGTTCGCGCTACGATTTTGCCTTGCACAGCCTCAGAGCCCACAAACCGATCAAGGGAGCAACGACGGCGGCGTTCGGGTGTTTGATGCATCGAATGTCCGGGGTGATGGAGTTTGATACAACATGGTTAAAATTGCGCACAAACAGAAAGGAACAGTAAAGAGGGAAGAGAGAAGAGACAAGCGCAAACTCACAACTCGATGTATTGAAGAAGAAAAAAGAACAGCCCGCGGTATCAGCTCGAGCCGAGGCCACACTCGCACGGGGGCACCCGAGCATGCGGAGGACACACACCATCAACCACACTCAAACGATTGTAGAAAGGCAATTTCCTTGTCAGTTAAAGCCACAAAAGGATGGCTGACACAGCGCTCGCCTAGGCGCAGTATACTGAAAGCTCCAAAACTTTCCCTAGTATGTTTTTCGTGGAATCTGCCAATTATCGAGGTTTTTTGTAAAGAAGGTGTACACTTGCACGCTTGACAATGCAGAGGTAGGTTACTACACTATACGTCCTCGCACTCCAAAGTCGTAAAACGAGGCATAGCTCTTTCCTGCCTTACTTCAGCCTTAAAGAAGTCATGCCTCCACACCATCAAAAGCAGTTTTAATGCTCAAATTGAGAGGCTTACAGCGTCTGGCTTCCCAACGCAGGTGCTAACTGAGGTGGTAGGAACTCTGATAAAAAAAGTAAAAGGATGTGAAAAAGCTGCACGTAATGTCGACAAAAAAAGAGTGGTGGTGGTTCCGTATATACTCAGAATTTCTCACAATCTCAAACAGGTAGCCAATAGGTACGGAGTCCCCTTAGTGATGTCAGCCCCCCAAAAAATGGGTCAAATTTGTTCTAAAGTTCGAGCGAAAGTCGAAAATATTACAAAACACAGGTGCCGCACAAAACACGTCCGCCCTTACGTGCCGTGTTCAATTCAACCAGAGTGGTTTATAGCATTAACCTTTCTTGTGGTAGATCCTACGTAGGACAGACAGGACTGTGTATTAATGACCGGTTAAGGGAGCACAATCTTTCTCTAAATTCCACGGTGGGGGGTCACCTACCTCTGCATTGTCAAGCGTGTAAGTGTACACCTTCTTTACAAAAAACCTCGATAATTGGCAGATTCCACGAAAAACATACTAGGGAAAGTTTTGGAGCTTTCAGTATACTCCGCCTAGGCGAGCGCTGTGTCAGCCATCCTTTTGTGGCTTTAACTGACAAGGAAATTGCCTTTCTACAAACGTTTGAGTGTGGTTGATGGTGTGTGTCCTCCGCATGCTCGGGTGCCCCCGTGCGAGTGTGGCCTCGGCTCGAGCTGATACCGCGGGCTGTTCTTTTTTTCTTCTTCAATACATTGAGTTGTGAGTTTGCGCTTGTCTCTTCTCTCTTCCCTCTTTACTGTTCCTTTCTGTTTGTGCGCAATTTTAACCATGTTCAATCATTACCAACTCGCCCAACTAACCACTTTACTACAGTCTGATACAGACACACGAGGCTCCTGGATATTCAAGAGGATGTCTGGACTGTTCGAAATAGACAATAATTCGAAATACCCGGATTTTATATAATTGGGCTCTACTGTACATAACGGACCATAGTACAGTAAAATACCACTTGAACGAACGTCATTTAAACAAACTATTCAGTTTTACGAACTTTTTTAAATCCCCCACCGAAGCGCCATTGAACCCAATGCAAACGCCCTTCAGTTTAACGAAATTCAGCGCAATGCGCATTTCAGTTCTACGAACCTATTCCGCGGCAACATCCTATATCTTCCGGGTCATATTGATCACTCCAAGAATCCAAGAAGTACAACCCGCACTTTTTGTTGCATATTTTCACGTTGAGAAGCGCGCGACGTATAATTTGCCGCCATTTTAGCTTTGAACTGGATTGGCTATCTAGATAAGCTCGTAGCCAGCCGAAGCCATAGCTGGCTTTGCGTGTTTAGCTGGCTTCACAGCCATAGCCATAGCTGCAGCTTCAGCCACCAAGGAAAGGCGATCGCGTGCTGGTTAATCATGAGCGCCAAGTGAAAGCGCCTGTCTCTAGACGAAAAACGGGATATTTTGCGAAGGCTGGACTCCGGGCAGCGTCAAGTCGACGTTGCGAAAGCATTTGGGATCCCGGCATCGTCATTGTCTACGATTAAGAGCCAACGCCAAGCAACCGCAGCCGCATCGGAAAGTGCGCAGCTCGGCCCCGCACGCAAAAGACTGTGCACTGGGTACTTCAGTAAAGTCGACGACGCTGTTGCCACATGGCTAAAAGATTTACGAGCCAGGAACATTCCGGTTTCAGGAAACATGATTCAAGAGAAAGCCGTGGAATTCGCAGCGCTTTTCGACGTCACCGGTTTTGACGCAAGCAGTGGATGGTTGCATCGCTTTCGGGCATGCTACGGCATCGTATGGAAACAGGTCTGCGGTGAAGCAAGCAGCGCGGACACCGCTGCGGCCAGCACGTGGCGAGAAGAGAAATTGCGCGACGTCATGAGCGACTACAGCCCGGACGATGTATACAACGCGGACGAGACCGGTGTATTTTACCAACTGCTCCCGAACAAAATCATGTGCTACAAAGACGACACATGCAAAGGTGGAAAGCACTCCAAGGTGAGGATCACAGCATTGTTTTGCTGTAACGCATCGGGCACGCATAAGATGAAACCTTTGATCATCGGTCGCTACGCCCGCCCAAGGTGCTTTAAAGGGCTTGCATCGCTCCCATGTGATTACACCCATAATTCAAAGGCCTGGATGTTGCGTGAACTGTTCACAAAGTGGATCGTACGCGTGAACAATGAGATGGCTAACAAGAATCGCAATATTTTGTTAATTTTGGACAATTGCTCGGCCCACTTAGTCGACACACGGCTCAGCAACATCAGAGTTGAGTTTCTCCCGCCCAACTGCACGTCAATCTTACAGCCTCTTGATCTCGGTATCATCAAAAATGTAAAGGTGCACTACAGGAAGCGGCTTGTGCAGCGAATCCTGATAAATCTGAGAATGAAGAAGCCTGACCCAATTAATGTGAGACAGGCAGCTGAAATGCTCACAGGCGCTTGGTGGACTGTGAAGCCAGCAACAATAGTGAACTGCTGGGAAAAAGCAGGTCTAAGCGCTGCAAACTGGACCAATGTGGATGCTAATCTCGAAGAGGAGGAACAAGACACTGATGGAGAGAGCTCCGAACCCGATGGCTGGAAGGAATTGTCGGAAAGACTGGGTGCAGACAGCCCTTTGCCTTTTGAGGACTATGCCGCCTCCGACTCCCAGATTGAGACATGTGCCACGCTGACTACTGAAGAGATTGTAGCGAGCGCACTACCTCAGGAAGAAGAAGAAGAGGAAGAAGAATCAACCCTCGAAGAGGAAGCAGCAAAAATTTCAGCTAAAGAAGCACTGATGTGCTTGGAGAAACTGAAGGCCTTTGCTGCCCAGCAGACTGCTGTGCCGGAGAAGGTTCATGAGAGCTTGGATACTGTGACTCAATTCACGACCAGCGCAGTCCTAAACGCACAAGTGCAGCAAAAGATTACTGCATTCTACACAAAGTGCTAAGTGGCGGAAATACACTTGCAAATGAGCAGAGTGACAAATAAATGGGTTGAAATATCATTTGAACACTCGATTTTTCCTTTAGTTTGTGATAACAAGCTGCAACATACTTATTTCAGTTGAGTGAACTTTCACTTTAACAAACTTTTTCCTGAGGTCCCTTGAAGTTTGTTCAAGTGAAGTTTCACTGTACTGGATTTTCCACGTCGTGATGTTTCACATGCTTACGTCGTGCAGTGTCACGGTGCAGACTAGTTATTTTAGGTCTTAACATGACATCAGCTTCATCATTCACCGAGCTACCTACGTAAATTGGAGCGATTGGCTCCCCTAAACACTTTGCAGGAATGTAAACTACTCGCTGGATTATTTTATAGTTTTTAGAACGAAGCAAAAGCTCGGTTGTTCGTTCCTTGTTAGGACAGAGGAAAGAAGACTGTGTGTGTCCTAAGCCCACCTTGTAGAAGCGTCCCACGTCGACGCCCGAACCGTCTTCCGCGCCGTCTCCCTTGCACTGGGGCGACGACGGCCCGACGGAGGTGGTAACGATGAGCACCTTGCGACAGCGGCCACGAAAGGCCCTGCCCGCCGCCCCCCTGGTGGCCATCTTGGTAGTCCCGGGTTCGGGAAGCCGCTTGGGAAGCGCCCCGCCGACGGCGCCCCTCGTCTCCGCGTCGCTCCCTCGTGGAAACGACACCTGGGCCGCACTGCTAGCAGAACAAACCCCGGGGACACGTACGGTGAAAAACGGCACTAAAAAGCCGGAGTTAATAGAAACATGCAACAGAGACCGGGATGCGAGTCTCCTTGTCCCGGTTTACAGCACCGTTTTAACGCAGAATGCGTCATTACTCTGCTGGTCTTGGGGTTTTCCTGCTGCTTTAATGCGGAATCTGTTTTACAGCTGGTTTAGTCTGGAGCATCACCAAAAGTTGTTGCAAAAACACACCGTCAGGTGGCTTTACAAAAGATACTGTCCTTTGCAAGGAATCAAACGACAAACCTCCCATTCCATAATCTGATGCTGTACCTCTCCGCCAGCAAAGGGGCTCGGACGAGTACCCTCGAGGCACATCTGCATTCGCGACTCTGAGCAGTCGCACGACTGGCAGGCAACGACCATCGTCCATCCTGCCACAATACGGGTTTGCATTTTGCTGCTCTCACATTTTCGTTGTCGCGCAGCTACGCACTCGTCGCATTGGCCGTAAGAAATAACTGATGTTTTGGACCGAATGCTTCAGGACCGCACAATGAAGGCACAATCGCCACGTCGACATGCACTCGCCCGAGCTTGCGTACCTGTCAAGTCAAAAGTGGCACAGATATGCTGCCAGGCCAAGGTCTTTTTCAGGGGCTCGTTCAAATTGGGATGCTGCTTGTTACGAAGAAATGGGTACTCTTTAATAGAACCGACCAGAGCCTCGTATGCAGACACTTCTGTGGCCGCTACCGCAAGCCGGGGTCTTGGGCAGCATGTTGGTTACATCTCCCACAAATATAACGCAATGCCGGGTGTAAAAAAACCCAACGTGCCACGCGTCGCAACCAGGGCTCAGCCACTCGGCAACCGGTCTGAAAATTGGTCGGCCAGCCAGTGCTTCAAACTGGCCGCTTTTACGACCGCAACCTTCGTAAAATGTTGACACACGACTGCTGCGACTCACAAGTGTGAACGCTCTTTTACGGCAGCTATGTACACTCCGCAAGACTTTTAGCGCAAACATGCCACTGCCCTTTTTTCTGTTTTTCTCTCAGTATTGAAAGACTGTCATCAAAACTACTATATTAATGAAAAATGCTCACTTGGAGTACTAACCTCAGTGGTAAGTTTTGATACCTGCCAGTACCCTTTTGATGTAAAATGCAAGAAAGCACCAAAGTTGTGTTCGCGCTAACAGTGTCGTGCAAAATACTCGCGTGTTGCCGTAAAAATATCTGTCAATTCAATGTCAGGAGTGGTCACATGACGTGACGTGATCATAATCGCTATAGGTTACATGAAGTCAAGTGACGTGATGCCGTGCTGTCATGCGACGCCATTCAACATCATTTTACGACATCGCACGTCATTTCACGTGGTCACGTGACCCGTAGTTTCACCACTGACGTGACCAGATGACTCGTGACACCAACCACATGACCCATTGCCACAGCGACATAGGACATCACGAGCCACTAGGGTTGCACTGAGCTCTCGCGGCTCGTTGTAGGTCAGTCACAAACATTTTCACTTACTTGGACACCTTGCATAAAACCGACCGACGCAGTATGCATTGCATGCCTGTGTAGGCACACCAGATCTAAACAGGTTGACAAAAACACTGAACCCAAGCCACAACAACCAGCTTAGTGCAAAGTAGTGAGGAAAGCTCAAATATTTCACTGTAGCCTACCAACCAACTGGCTCAGATTTGAACCACTACACAAGAACACACTTGAAACTTCTCGAGCTGCTACTACCACCACTCGCACACTCTCCCCTCACAACTTACAAGGACGAGATCCCCCATTTCATGCTCACAAGTACATAAGGGGGAGCAAAAGTGAATGGCATCCCAATTAAAAATATTAAATGCTACATTTTACGTCTTGTTTCTTGTTCTTGCTATCCTGACAACATCTTGTTATCTTATCTCCAGCTGCACTTCTGCTTGCTTTTGGTTACCCCTTGTTTGTATAAGCAATTTCCTCCCTAGACGCCATGCACTCGAGTTGCATCCGTGCAGAATGCAGTCAAGACCTCGATGTAACCCTGAGCTGTTTTCACCAATATCTACCAATGAAAAACGAAAGCACCATTCAATGTTAAAGAAAGACGAAACTGCGGAGAGAGTGCTCGACTATTCTCGCAACCACGACGCCACAGATTCATTAAACCCGACACTCTTTCATCATCGAGACAGGTCAAACTCGTGCCGTTCCTTCACAAAACCGCGGCGGCACGCCACAATGTAGAAGAAAAGAAGGACAAGGTCCAAGTCTCCCGTCCGGTGCTTCTAAAAATACAATAATTCACAAGAGGACGTCGGACCGACCAGATGTCCCTATACAACCACATCTACTGCGCCCCCCACACCCCATCCAAACCCTCGAAAGTCCCAAAGCAGCCAGGAGGTCACTCCCCGTCAGTGGCCGAGCCAGCAGCAGCCATAAAGGTGCTCACCTCTGCCTGTGTCTCCAGAGCCTCGAAGCCTCCTTCTGGCTGGTGCCGGACGAGGGGGACACCAGGAGCTGGGGAAGCGTCCGGCCCACCTTCTCCCCTGCAGACACGCAAAAAGAGGGCCCCCCACTCAGACGAGCAGACCGTTCAAGCATCCGCAACTTGTTCATCTACAAAAAGAGGGCAGGGCCTCTACATGGAAGAAGCTGGAGCCTCGCAAAAAGCTACGCTTCAGAACACAAGTCCTGAAACTTTTCGGTATCGAGGAACACCCATCTTTCTTGACTGACAGCAGGGGAACCCCTCCCCCACTCTTGCCATTGATGCAATAAAGCGGTACAGAAGCCCACAGAACTTGTAAAACAATAGTGGAAATCACTAGGCAGTGTTCGATGGACAGTAGTCGATCGATGGATGGCTCGGATCGGCTAAAGTCTCGCTTCAACTGGAAGAATGTTTTACTTGGGGGCAGGGACAGTCGAGTAAATGTGGGAGATCGGTGAACCCTCGAGGGGACTCTGAGCGGAAGTAACTGGATCCTAGGAAAGTAGCACCAAGCTCCTCGTTTGGTCACCATTTTGGTTCGTGAAATGAACAGTTTCTTTTTGACCGCTCCATTCTTGGTGAGCCGATCTAAATTCGTTGCGAGAAAGTTGCTTTAGAACTGTGTGTACCAAAATTGTTATCCACACACCGGCAACAGAAGTGCACATTTTTGCACTGCCACCACATGCGGCGTCTGTGCTTGACGGCATTGAAAAATAATTTTTAAAGCGATAGCTTTACAGGCAACACTCTGCAGAAATTTCGACTTCGTGGGCTGTCGTCGCCACACGCATGAAGGGGAAAAATTTTTTTTCCCTTTTGGTGCAAGCAGAGAGAAGTCTGGTCTTCCCGTCGGCCGTGCCGCGTGAACAGAGAAAAGAGGGCAGCCCTGGCGTCCCGCCAAGAATGGCACGACGAAGGGAGAATCTTCGTGCCCTCTGCTTCAAAATTCACACAGTTTTTTCCAAACATTCCTCGTGTTATGCGAAATCCCACTTTGGCAGTGTCCAGTTTCTTCGCGTAATATTGGATGGTTTTAGAAAATTCCACCGTGCTCACCCACTAACTTCACGGATCACTGATGCCAGTCGTCAGTGCCATTCGTGACGGCTGTGAGAATTAACCACGTCGCACCTATTTCCTCGAGTATGTGACAGCACCACTCTACTCGCATGGCACGACTATGCTACAGCTATGGCTTTCGTTTCTTCGCACAATGTGAGCAAAAAATGACTTGTTTTGAAATAAAGCAAGAGGAAAAATATCACTATAAGAGATCCAAGAAGATACTTAAGCTTGATTGATAAGTTGACTGCATTCACGGTGCCAAGGACGCTTATATTGGCAAGGAACACTTTCAGTACAATCTTGGCGTGACTTGTTCAGGACGACCTTTTTGAAGATTTTAAAGAACCTAAATGGTGATTGCCATGGCAACAGGGACAGATTAGCCAATCGAGGTTTCGGTTTTCTGTATGTTAGTATTCATTTGTGTCCGGCCAGCAGGCAGAGAATGCAATGGCACTACTTTCCCAGGATCCAGTGACTTTTCTCTGAGCAACCCCCGGGTTCCTAGGAACCCACTTTGAAAACCCATGCATCCTTAATTAAGCGTAACAACGCTCGTTTTCCTCCCATTCGATACCGCCACCAATGTCCATTCGTCCGTTCACATCACACGTTATTTGTTATGTGCCAGCGGCTAGTGGGCTTTAGGTGCCTACAGCCCCGTGAGTGCCGTTTGTGGCAGTTACCGTTCCAAAATTAGACTTTTTTGGTGGCACATTCGGCGTTAGGAAATCTTCGCGGTACTGTTTTGCTCCGCTGTGAACCGTTTGAGCAAGCAGGACGACGAAAAGTATGTCTTGCATCTTCCGTCGGGCACATCAGCAAAGGCTAAAGACTTATAATCGTCAACGCCGATTATAGTAAGAGCCAATATGGCTGCGGTGCTCTTACTAAGTATAGCTTTTAATTAGTGACTCCAGAAGTAGCTAAGTCCCCTAACTAAGCAATGCTTCAAAGTAACAACACTTCAGCCATCTTGCAGCCAGTTATCTGAAGCTGAAGCTGAAATTGCGGCCGGCACTGCCGCAATTTTTCGGGCTCTAGGCGCGGTGTTGGAAAGCACAAGCTTCCCAACACCACGCCTAGAGCTCAAAAAATCATATTTTCAGATTGCGACCGCCGCCAATTGCGCCTGCTCTGCACTACGCGAAAAAAAGGTGCCACCCAATTAACAATCAGGGAAAGGAGCGTCCGCACTCTAGCCGTAGATTATTCAGTGGCTCCAGAAGTAGTCAGTAGTCATCAGAGTCAACTATCAGCAATCTGGGAAGTGCTTTCCATGGCTAGTGCCTAGAACTCTTCCTCTTCATTTCTTCCCCTTCCGGACAGTTGTCAAAAGAGCTAGAATGGCTGACAGCTTGCCACCGTGCCCGATGCTATTGCAGCAGAGCAGCAGTGTTGTGACTTGTTAGAAATAGAGATGCATCACCATCTTAATTTTACACTGTCGCTGGCTGCGGATACTGCCGTGTAAGCGTGCCACCAAAAACGGTCAACTCCCGTTTGCTAATGCCGCTCAAAATAATAGCCACTGTCGCAGCCACCAATGTAATAGGTGAGACCACCAATGTAATAGTTGAGATTTGTTTTTGTATGAGAAATGGCCTCCTCAATTGCCAAAAAACAAAATAAGTCACAAAATATAGAATAAAGTAATTTTACTAGTGTTGTGGGACTATTCGAGTTTTTATTGTAGTCTCAACTACAATGTTATTCGACATTCGCTTCAAGAAAAACTGCGATATTTATATTTTTCGACATGTTGATCCCGGCAGGTTAGCCCCGTAGAGCGCACTTCCTACCGAGCACCGGTGCACCGCGGGGAAGCAACACCAACGGAGCTCTCCTCCGCGGGTGTGGCTTCTCCGCAGTGCACCGGTGCTCTGCAAGAAGTGCACTCAACGGGGCTGACCTGTCACAATTAACACTTAGAAAAGAACAAACATTGCAGCCGCATGCTTAGGAGGAGAGCTCATTTCCAAAGTGGGGTAGTACACGCACACGCCTGGTGTATTTAAAAAAAAAAAAAAAAACTTAATGAATGTTAATATTTAACTTGCAGTAAAATTTTCAATATTAAACTGGCATGCATGCCTGATAACCTGTGTTAATCCTTTGACTGAAGAAAATATATTAGTATATAGGAAAACTAATGTATACATTCTCTTGGTTAGGTGTAGCTGGGCATCTCTTTAGGTTTAATTTTATGTCAAATGTGTCGTTTACTTGCCAACCCAATGTAAATAAGCACTGGACTTTCGGAGCACACATTCAATAAATACAGTTAGATTAAAATTAACTTATCTTAGAAATGAACAAGTTGAAGCTTGGCAATAACCATCACAAGTTGAGCTGGGTTTCAGTTTAAGCATGTTGAAGTAGTCAAAGGCTTAGAGAAACTATTCGATATTCAATTCAAAACGGCTCGAGGTACACCTAAGCACTTCTTACAAGTTGTGAATGCGAAAGCATGCACGTCATTATTTCCGCTACCTCATTTCGTCTGCAGCGTATTTGCATCGACGGCAGAGCACGCCCTCTCCTCACCGCTCTAACCTTGGACATTTTGTGTTATCGGCGCGCTGACAGCAACGCAGTGCCATGAAGTGGCGGTCGTTGAAACTGGCGCGCAGCGGCCAATGGGAGCTCGTCGACGCGCGCCAGCCAATGAGCGCGTTCAGTAGCAGCTCTAGGAGTCAAGGAGTCAGCGCTCCTTCCACTAGACGGCGAAAAGCGACTTCCGGTGCACGTTACTCAGAGTTTTCGGAGTCAGACTCTCGTGCACAGTCTCCGTTTCCGGAGACGGTGCATGAGGAGTAAAAGGAGAGAGGCATGACGTAATTCCGGATCGCTGACCAAGTTCCGGCGCTAAAAGAGAAAAAACAAACAAAATGGCGGGATAAGCTGCGTCGGTTCTGTAGCGGGTGTGTGGTTTGCTCGCTTTTGTTAATGAAAAGTGCTCAAGGTAAGACGAATAACGCATTCGAATTTCTTTTTCAGGCAAGGCTCTTTGAGAAAATGCATTGGACCGTATTTTGTTGGGTTTGAATATGCTAATAAACAATGTAAACGTTCATCTGACGCCGTCTTGATCGCCGTTGCTCGGAAACTCTGTGAATATCGACGATAGTCCTGTCCGCGCTGAACAGAGCAAGGCAGGGTATGAACGCGAATTTGGTAGCCGGTTGGACACCCACACAGAGCATGATCCCGAGTATGGTTTCGTTTGCGTAGCTAAATCGGGGTGCACGTTGGCTGACTTTCGCTTCGGCCGACAAAATCTTGATCGCCGAGCGCGGTCGAACTTCCCGGTGTGTATACGAATACATTTTGTAGGAAGTTCGTTACGAAGGGCAGAACAGACGTATGGCCGTATAAAAGTATCGCAACGAACGGTGTAGATTCGCCGAGCTCCATATTTTGCATGTGCTCACGACGTTTTGTCGGTTTGTATAACAGTAGCTGCCTTTGCACCGCCAAGCGAAGGGCTCGATCCCGTTGGATCGCTTCGAACAGCAGCGCTGATGTGTACAGTCACTCACTTTTTCTTTAACGACCTTGTCAAGACTTCTTGAATACCCGCGTCAAATAAAAGCGATCGTGCTCGCGATCGTGCTCGCGATCGTGCTCGCCATCGTCTGCTTCCAGTTTATTCGGAGACCGTCTGGCACAGGGGAGGAAGCGGAAATTGCGTAGAAGCAGGTTTGGAGCCGCGGTTTTCTTTGCCATTCAGTAGGCGCTCCGAGGACTCCGACTCGAGTGACTCCGTTCGGAGCTGAGGAAGCCGCTACTGAACGCGCCCAAGGGACCTAAGCCGAAATCCATCAGCTTTACTCTGCTCCTTTGGTATCAGGGAAACTAGGTGCCGTTTGGCTAGGCTTTTCGTGTGGTTTCATAGCCGGGAGCTGGCTTCACTTGTGTCACATTCGTCTGGGGCGCACCGCACCGCGCTGCACCGACGGACACGTCACGTTCGTCTGGTCGTGTCGGTGCGGCTGCACTACGTTCGCCTGGGACTTCATGCGGCGCGCGGCACCGGTGCGTTGCTGCACCAGCTGCACCGTCGGAAGGAGACCATGCAGGTCCACGCACTGCGACCTTGAGTTAACGCTCTCCGCTTCCTTCGGCACCTCCTCTCCCTCTCTCCCCTCGTCATCGGTCTTCCTTCCTCGTCTCGCGAAACATGGCGGCCCGCAGCTCGAGAAAACGTGATGTCGGCGCTAAGCCTTCTGCTCTGGTTACGATTCCAGCAGTGACGACAAGCGTGGTTTTTCCCTTTTCGGGAGGTGTGTTTGTGTGCGTGCGGTGCTGCGTTGCGTCGGCCGCCGAGCAAACAGTCCACCACGCCGGGCACGTGAAGCTTTCGTCGTTCGTCGGATTCAAGACGTCGGTGAGCATTCAGACTTCGTTTGAACTTTTCCCTGGACTTTGGGTCCCGCAATGGGGACTTTCCTTTTTCGGAACTTTCGTCTTCTTTGCACCGGCGACCTTGTTTCCCGGCTGCAGTTTGTGTTGCCAGCGGTGAGTTGTTTCGCGTTGCGTGCTGTCTTGTTTTTTTCGCGGCCCCGCTGCCCGAAGGTTTGCGAGTGTGCTGTTGGAGTAACGCGCGTTCGCATTTCATTCTGATGGTGTTGTCACCGTGCGCGGCTTTTTATCGCCTAATTAAATTTCTTGTTTTTCTTTTAACCCCTGCGTGCCCTCGCCTCTGTTGATTTTCACACCGGACGTGTACCTATCGCTTGTCACCAGTCCGGCAATAAAATCGCATATGTGCAAACGCTCCGTTTCATAGTCCATGTGTATTTGTTTTTACGTTGGCGGGCGAATTTTCGGTGTAACAAGTACATACTTGAACCATCCACTTGGAAGACAATTTTTTACTTTCATTCCTCACTAGATGGCGCGAGCCGCACCCCCAGTCTTGCGGATATTTTTTTGCCGTCCACCCGTTCACGTTTTGCCCTTGCAGTGACCGCACCGAGCACGTCACACGGCGGGATGCTTCGCGTTCGCCTGGCAGTGCGTCATGTGGTGCACCTACTCAGTGGCGTGGCCTTGGGGGCAACATTTTCTCGGTGCCGTGCGCGCCCCAGACGAATGTGACATTGGAGAAAGGATTTAAGATGCTGTTTGCCTTGGCTTCAAAGCTGATGACATTGGCTCGCTCCATGGGACAGTTAATGCTTTCGCATTAAAATATTCGTCCGAAACCACTACAGTAAAACCTCGTTAATTCAACCCCCGCTAATTCGGAAATTCGGATAATTTGAACTGCCGATCCGGTCCCGTCAAACGTATGTATTAGTCAATGGCAGCAAACGCTCATTAATTCGGAGGGAACGCGGCGCGCTATGGTTAATTCGGACGAATTCGGCAGGTGGCGCTAGCTACCATCCGTTCCAAAGGGTGTGACCGCTATTCATCCGAGGTGTACACATGGTTTTTCCGGTTTTCCCATGGTTCTCCGCTCTTCCGGTTCTCCGTGTTTCGCACCAGTTTTGCTCTGGATTGCCGTGCTTCAGCGCGCTACCCGCTACTCTCCTGGCATGGAAGCGGCAGAAGCATAGCTGCAACGGAAAAAGGGTAGCACAAGTGACCGACGACCGTAATAGCAAAATCGCGACACGCGGGGCTATTGTTCCCGGGCGCCCCGATAGCGAGAGTGACAGTCACGTTTCATGCCTCAACGCGGGGATCCTAAAGCCCACCATTTTAACCGACCACCCACGCGTTGTAAAATGCAACGTGACTGGCACTCTCGCTGTCGGCGCGCTCGGGAAAAATAGTGCCGGGTGTCGGGATTTTGCCGCTCCGATTATTGGTCAGTTGTGCTACTCGTTTTCCGTTGCAGCTGTACTAGGCTAAGAATTTAGCGACGAAAAGGGGCATTGAAGGACGGCGCCTCTCGACAAGTGATGGAAAGTTACGACGTCAAGAGAAGCAGTTTAGCCACGTACGTGAAAATTGAGGCCGATATCCTACGGGCTTTCGAGAGCGAGAAGTTCAACGCGAAAAGAAAGCGGCCGTGAACGGCGGTGCACCCGAAACTAGAAGAGGCCTTGCTGTGCTAAATCGTCAGCGCACGGGATGAGTAGCTCCGACAGTGCGAGTGCGGTGGAGCACTCGACCGCGCTAAGGAAAGTTGCCGTCTCCGCCCAAGTGTCGTCCAGAAAGCAGGCGGTAATAACAGATTTCTTCTTAAAATAAAGGTATGTCACAGGGAAACGTTTTCGCGCAGTTTTCTTTGTCCTTTCGATATTTCGACTTTCGGATAATTCGGACATTTTTGCCGGTCCCATGAGATCCGAATTAACGAGGTTTTACTGTATTCGCTTAGAATTCGCTACAAACTCAAAATCCATTATTCGCACATGCCTAAATTTTACAGAAATATGCTCAACAGGACAAACTGCACAAAAAAAAAGATCTCGTCTGGTTTTCACATGCAATAGCCTACTACTTAAAAGAGCTAGGTAATATCTGATCTAACTTCACACCTCCAATCCAATGTTTGCATTAAACCATAGACATGTGCACTGGCTTTCACCTCTTAAAATGTATGCTTCTACTTTCCCAGACAGCCACTATTTTGTACCTATAGCTAGTTCAATACGCTCTCCATTTGCCTCTGGCTTAAAGTGAGAAAAAATAAAAATCTAGCCCTTAGTCACTTTCTTGCTCCTATTCGTACTCAAACTTGTTGGGGTGCTCGTTGAAACAAGTTTGAGCAAATTCGAGATAAAACTCAATCAAACACACTTATACTCAAACAAGTATGAGCATGTTTGAGCTTAAATAAAAACCTTTCGAGTATTCATTTGTACTCGTATGAGCATTCTTGCACAAATCTCATGCCATGCAGAAAGTGAAAAAGTCTTGACCGTACCAGATAGAATCCGAATTGTGGCTCCCGCAAAGGACCACAAGCCAGATTCGGAATGAGTACGGGTGATTCCAACCGATATAAAACTGAAATCAAACCCCTCGTAGTCAAAACGATTACAGGCAAGTTCGAACTCAAACCTGCTCAAGTACTTTCCCCCCTCGACGAATATCCTCACACTCATGCTCTCCCAAGCGGAAGGTGAAAAGGTCCGGACCGTACCGGACAGAATCCGGCTCGTGGCTCCGGCAGACGGCCTGTGGGGCAGCACCGTCTCTGGCTCCGGATCGATCCAGCAGTTGCCGCAGGGTTCGCGCCAGAGCTGCCTTCTCGTAGTCGGGACGGACTCCAGGGACGGCAGTTCACGTACCTCCCCTCTGGCCGCATCTCCGGCCGCCAGGGGTTCGGGCCTGAACTCGAGTTCCGGCTCTTCTTTGAGCTGGGGATCTGGTAGTACCGGCCCAGTGTCTAGTAGGGGCTCGGGTTCAGAAACCGGCTCCGGCGCTGGGGCAGAGCTCACTTCCGGCTCCGGTTTCTCGGGCGACTCGGCTCGGCCCTCCTGTGAGAGAACCAAGGCACCGGTTAAGGGAACATTGACAAGGCACCTGAAAGTAATTGTGCCGCGTGCATGCTTGGACGGTGGGAACTTAGCCAGCCCCAATGGGCACCTTTTGTCTCCGCTGTAGATGAGGAATTTAGACGGTGCAGTACCACCGCTAGCATAACGCTGTAGTTATACACGACAGCACGCCGGTATAATGCTCATCCAGATCGAACCGGGCAGGGACTGAACCGGGATCCCCGGGTCCTGCCGTTCAAGCTTTCGCTCCACGTGCCACACGCTGCAGCACATGAACGCACTTTCCCTGACAAGGCACCCGTGTGTGCCTATATTTTCACAGAAACAGAAGCTAGAACTAGCGCCTCTCCATCGGCTTACTTTTCACCCAAAATGCTTCATGTCGCATAAAAGGACGGCGCACGGAAGCACCCAATGCAGAGGGAGGGAGAAGGGGATGGAGGAGAGGTACGAGAGACTTTTCCCACCTTCCTGAGCCGACAGGACCTGAGCTTCTGCTGCAGCAGCTCCACCTTGTGCCTCGTCACCAAGTTCTCCCGGTGGCGCCGGCTCTCCGATGCGCTGTCCTCGTCACTCAGCTCCCGCGTAGAGTGGGCACTGCTCACCCGGGAACCAAGACGGAAAGGAACGAAGGTTTCGAAGACGATCAGAGTCGTTTGTGCAAGTGCAAGGGTGCCATAAAAAAACAAAAAAAAAAAAACCTGCGACAACGATGGCTGTTATTGCGCGTAGTAACACCCACGTTTATGCATATCCACTCCTTAACTCGCTCGATCACACACAACACACCCTTGCAGTCACTGAAGTATGTAATAAAGGGCGCACGCCACACACACGAGTCAATGTTCCTGCCCGAGACTAAATCGAGACCGTTACCATTTCAAGTGCTGCATTGCTTTACATCCGAAAGTACAAGCAAATAGAGTTCTATGGTAAGGAAAGTGTAGCGGTATCCCCCACCGACCGTAAATGTAAAGGACACTGCCGCCTGGCAAGAGCCAAATGCGCACTTTGCCTCCCCTAATGGGGCGGTGCATGCGCGGGCGCACATGAAACAGAGTTTACTGCCCGGCACAATGCCGTTGTTTCGGATGCAGCTGGGAAGTTCCAATGACAGCCATCGCTGTAAAAACTATGCCTTCTCTCTGACTGCCTTTATAGGAGACTTAATGCGTTAGTATTTTGATGCGTACATTGTTGCGTTTAGGATTTGTTTATTCAACTTTGGTAGAGGTCATGGGCCCTCTGTGCACTCTTCTGCGTGCCCTAAGTTGAGCTCACGTTAGTGCGACGTCGGGGTCACGTGACGCAACGTCACGCCGCGGTGCGTCAATTATAAACCCATTCGGGTCTTCCCGCTAAGTTCGGCCATAGAGCCGAAAGAGCAAGCCTATGGACAACAGAGGCTCGCCTGCAACAGTGAATTTTAGAACGGTAGGCTTAAGAAGTTGTATGCACATTACTCACACACACAGCGCAGAAAAGGCCACAAAAAGCTTCACCCCACATTATTTCACAGTCCATCCATTTTCTGCTCAGGCGTTCCAAAATCGTGTAACTATCCCAAGTCTGTGCCAACAACTGTTTGATAGTAGAGCAAATTAAGAGGCACCCCGAAAACAATGTTCTGAAACCAATGTTCACTTTCTGCCCTCATAAGAGAGCCAATGTATTCCCCCCTTGTTTTTGCCAGCATCTGAACCCACCTGAGTGATCCCGTGGAAGACCTGGAGCCTCCATCCACCAGCGTGTACAGGTGCACCTGGTCTCCATCCCGCATCACCACCATCCGCACAGCCCTCAGCCGGGGAGCATTGAGGCCAAGCTCTTCCCTAAACGCACGGTGCCTCCATTACAACTCCAAACCCAAGCCCGCTGCAACTTCTCCCTGAGCCGAGTTTCCTCATCATGGTCGAGTTTAAACTTCTTCAAATTGGGGGGGGGGGGGGGGGGGGGCATTTCTTCACGCAGATTCGGTGTTTCTTGGCACCGATTCTCGGCAACCGACAAAAGAAACCGGCGCGCTTATCGGGGTGTACGTTGAAAACGGGACACGGCCACTCAACCCTCTTGGAACATGTGCGTGAACTAAACACTTGAAAAAAATGCGTAGCAAACTGCTGGGCAATTGTGTCGCAAGTGAAACATGTGGCGTCTACACTCTCGGAGCTCTTCATCGGTTAGTTTAGCGATTCACTTAATAATGCGTGGCATGTACACTTTGCAGCAATTCCTGGAATTTAGGTACCAGAGCTGGCCCGGGTTTTAAAAACATGCGACAGGGTGTCGAGTTGCCATCTACTGGATGCAGGGCGGATGTCCCATAGGGCTTGTCCACCAAATAGCATCTACACTCACGACAATCTGTCACGACATGCTGGAAAGATGCTCGCTTAGTAATCCAAATGGCTGGGTTCAATTGGCGCCAACGCTTTTTTACTGCAATGGCGTCTTGGGGGGGGGCCCCCCCCCCCCCCCCCCACTCAAGATGGTGGCAGTGTCCGAAATAGGCGCTGCGACGTCATAACCTGGCTCGGCCAATCAGCATCGAGTTAATCGGCGACTTCACTTTTTGCTTCACAAATTTCTAAACCCTCCCCCGACGAGACAAAGCACATTTCACGTGGAAACATCTCGGCACCAACAACCAAACGACATAAAGGGTCCGGTTCCCGAAGTGAAAAGGCAGCTTTGCAGGCAGCTCAGTGCGGGCAATGCTCCCCGTCAAGAAAAAAACAAAGCTGTAGCTAAAGATATCTTCCCGCGAAGCATGCGTTTTTCTTTAAGGACAACTCCAATTCGGGTTTTTCAGCCTTCCCCAAGTTTGACAAAACTAGAAACAGGGGTTCATTTTTGGGGCTCATCGGTATACACCTAAAACATGGAACTCTAGTTGTAGCAAAGTCGGAAACAACTTTGAGAGGCTGCGGTGGGACCACTCCCAATTCCTATAGACCGACACGCTGTTAACAAACAAGCCCGCGTTTGCCCACACCAGGTCTGGGCACTGCGCGTGCGCAGAAACCGAATTCGCATGAAGTGAAACGCCTGCTCATGCGCCGTGCCGTCGACAGCGCCACCACAGCTATGTGACGTCAGGACCGCATGTTGGTCTATAGAGGGGAGACCCTAATCTTGAAACGCAAAATTGCAAAAAAAAAGTCACTTTTGAAAACATTTTTTTTTTCTTGATTTATAACTCACAAACCACATGTATTGTAAGTGCTACACTCAGAAAGTGCACACTATATAGTTACATTGGATCAAAGTTTCACATCCAAGCAATTTGAAAGCATGTTTTGAAAAGCTTTTCTGTTTTCATCAGAATTTGCTTTTTTTTGTCACAACACAAAGTTTTGCCGTGATGAAAGGTTGGGACACGCCACTTTCCGAGCCGATTTTTCCGCTGAAGAAAGGCAGGGCACAACCCAGCAGCGGTGTCAGCGCGGTGACGATGGGCACTTGTCGACCAATTGCAAGCCGCCTCTCTTGGAGAGGCGGCTTGCGATTGGCCGACGTGCTTGAAGAGGTGGCTCGCGATTGGCCGACGAGCGCCCACTGTCACCACGCTGACACTGCTGCAGGGTTCAGAAAGTGGTGTGTCCCGACCTTTCATGTTTTTAATGAGGAAATTGGCCTCGCACGATTGTAATTTTTGGATTTTTAGGATGCTTAGGGCCGGTAGAATCAGTTACGGAAAAGAACAGACGATCGCAGAATCCACTTTAGTGCCCCTTTAATACAAACGACAACAGGAGGAGACCACCTCACACAGCACTGCCCGCCTCCGTGAAGCCTGCTAGCAAGATGGTGGCTGCACTGGCCAATGTTTGCTATAGTCGGGTATGAATACCCACAGCCCAATTACTGCCAGCCAGTGTTCCTCCGCAATGAACAAATATTCCGCTACCGAGACGCACGTCCAGCTGATGAGGAGGTCGGTGCGTACTGCTTGCCCGCAAGGACAAGACAGGCTGGGCATTAAATATATTATGCAGCATTCAGAAGGTGGCACCGACGGGGCTGCGAGCCAAGTGCCTTCCCAGCAATGTCCCTACAGCATTACCGTATAATCGTGTGTAAGGGCCGCACCCCTGTATTTAGGACAAAGTATTGCAAAAAAAAACAATTATAGAAATTATTCGCGTGTGCGCCGCACCCCCTTGTTTTTGAGACGCGCCGACTGTAATGCCATGTTTCTATGAATATATATCGCTAGGTGGCGCTAGCCACCGCCCGAGCACGTAGCGGCATGTGTCCGCATCCTTGATATTTGCTCTCCACTCATCCGTATCACCATATGGCATAATGGCTGTCGACCTCGATCGTGGTTAGCCGCACTGTCGGGATGCATTTATGTTGCGGCAAGGCATTGAGAAAAGATAAAGGATATGTCAGGTGCCGTGGCAAGCAGGAGGAATGGGGATTCAGTGGGCTTGGCTCGCGCGTGCACTCAAGTTTCCGAACGCCACTGTACGCTCTGGGGAGGTTTCCTTTTGTTCTTCGATTCGTGTCAAAGCGTCAGGATTTGTCTGCCTTTTCACGCAATCTGAGAGCTATGGGCAAGTACCACTTCAACAGTCATACACGATTCAAGCCGAAAGTTGCCGCGCATGCCATCAAGTACGGCAAAAAAGAAGAAAGCGTATTGCGCAGTATGTAAACTAATTAAATCCGACTGACAATTGAGTCCGGATTCCGGAATGAAGGCTTTTCCGACCAGTGCAGCTGAGCGCGCTAATATACATTCATTTAGGAATGTGGATACAGATATTTTCTTTTAATCCGTGTACCTCGAAAATTTGCCCTCAAATCGGGAAGAAATAGTGCAGCCCTTACACGAGTTTATACGGTATTTCTCAATCGCTCCATTCCACTCGCTGTTCCAAGCACCCATGACTGATGTGAATGTAAAAACACCGCAACAATGTAAAAATACCGCGACGGTCTCAAAACACTGGCACAAACTCGAAATAGCAAACCTACAGTTTGTACCAGCCAACGTCCAATGCAGCTAGTTCCGGCAAAAAGCATTTGGATATCTGTCTTTGCCCTCTATTGTAAATTAAGATATAACTAAGATGTGATCCTGCTGCTGGGTGCTGCAGAGTTCGCTGAAGCAAAATGAAAAGTCTCCGTCATGTGCCAGACCTTTGGGAATTTGTATCTATTATTTCACCACCACAGAAAGTTCTCTTTCCCATACACAAGCTTGAGAATGAATTTGTGTTGAAAGCCGCATTTTACAGAAGGAAACTTTGCACACACCAACTGTTTCTGTCTGACGAAGTTGCAATTAGACGTTTTTGTGGGCTCTGCAGCACGTTCAAAGCATACCCGTCACCGTTTAGATTTATGCCTCTGTATTCTCATTCATGTTTTTGTCGTACCAAAGATTTCGGACAGCCATAGTGGTGGTTCTTATCAATATTGCAAAGCAGGTCTTAAAATTCGCAGTTAGGGCTACATGGAAAGGGGCACTGACACCCCAAAGGTCATATTTTTTTTATTGTCTAAAACGATGCAAGTTGTAGTCATAGGCACGCAAAAAAATACTGGATCGCAAAACAAATTTTTCCACGTGCGCACGCGCCTTTTTATTTTTGGTGTTTTTCACTCCCGCTCCTCCCCTCCTTGCTTCTTTTGATTTGACGTCAAAAATCATGAAATTGAGAAGCTTTGTAGGCGACATTTCTATAACATTTAATAATGGCAATTGTAAAACATTTTTTAACGCAATTGCAAACGCACTACGGCCCTTCTTTCTAAAATAGAAAAAATCGAAGTCCGGTGTGATGTCGCCTCCTGGATTTGTATCCTCCCTCAGAAAACATGGCAGCGCTCGACGCACATAACAGAGGGTGATCGGTAAGTGGGGAAATGGGACGAAGTGGCCTTTTTTGGGCGCCTGACGACCTCTCCGACTTGGAAAAGGAAATCGTCAAACGGTCAAAACAACTGGGCTTGGTGTCTGTGTATCGTAGTTTCGGTTGTGACACTGCTGGGGAAGCAAGTGTCGTCTGCTCGCATTGATAGGCGGGCGGCACGGACCGCACGGAGGAAACCAAACCACCAAACAGGTTTTTCCCGGTAAGACGGCGCCCTTCTCTTCACTCGTCTCCTCCTTGCTTAGGGTGGCAACGGCCAACGACGGTTTGGAGCGGAGGCGTGAAAGAAAGTAGACTCGCAGGACTCCACAATACTTGGTGTCACCGCACTGGCGCGAATCGCGCGGGAGCCTCAAATTCGGCATTTGGAAATTGTTTTTTTTTACTTAACAAATACGGAATTCCCAAGTTTCAAATTTTGAGGGTAATGTCCCGGCATCGTTATCAATTGTTTTGGATAATAAAAAAAAAACATGATTTTGATGTGTCAGTGCCCATTTAAGTGCTGCACGGACGGTGCCACTTTTACCGCTTTCCCAATATTTTCCCTTCAATTGTGCAGGCACTAACAACAAGGACAAGGATGTCCTCTCCTTTCGTCATTCTCGCACAATCTACTCGCATGCCATATGCGGAAAAAGCGAGAGAAGACATTGGAGTCAACAACGACGCAACTCGTGACGACTAAGCTTTGAATTTGAATGCACTGAAGCGTCTTCAATGCACTGAAGCGTCTTCAGGGAGCATAGTGACAGAGGCCAGAGAAAGACAGGCATGCTTACTGTTTGGCATCTAGGTACTTGGCGACATCGAAGAGTGAGGGCCGCTCCTCTGCCGAGGCTGCTTAAAAAAAAGGGAGAAAAAGAACATTTTTAAACGACAGTTCCCTATCTACAGCCACCGACTGCTTTAAGAAACGTGGGGTGCGCCTGTTCCCGCCGCTTGCTTCGTGATTTGTTCTTGGTCGTTCTCGTCGGCCGTGACCTCACTGGCCAAGGAGCAATAATGAGATGATCGGGAAAGGCCACGCTCAGCGTTTGTTAAGTCTTGAGTGACTATAGTCATGGTAGGATGACGCGGCTTCTATGAGGTGTGTTCACTATGTTATCAACCCACACACAAGAGACAGTCTTGGAAGGAAAGATGCCCCGCTACACGATTCACTATGAACTCAACGTCCCCATTCATGGACCGGAAATTCCTTCTCTGGCAATAACTCTGCTTTTGACTTTCTGGTTGGAAAAGGACAAATGTACTCAATTTAGTCACTAGAGAATCGCTTTCGATGAAGGATAAAAAAACTGTCTCAAGGGACGTGGTTTTCTGCTCATCAGCATTCATCAGCATTCATCAGCTTGGAACGGTAAATTACCGTTCCAAGTTTACGAGGGAGGCATAAAGTTCACGTTGTGCTTGAACAAACTCCTGCTTTGGACACCCTAGAGGGCCAGGCGTGCAAATTCTGGAGTTAGAACACTAAAGAATATAAACCAGATTTTTTTTCCCTCGAATCTTGGTAGCATTTCGAGGTAGAGAACATATCAAACACTCCTTGCATCTCAGGTATCCATACATCTCTTCATTTAATTTAAATTGCGTGCATTTCAATAACTCCCCTTTCACATGTTATACAGTCCAAAACTAAGTAGACACATAAATTCGCATTGTGCACTCGGACGGCGCCGTTAGGACAACTTGTGACCCTGACTGCAGCTCATCCATAATGAGCATGTATTAGAGCACTTGGAAAATACTTTTACAAAAAATGCACAACTGCGAGCAGTTTTTTTTTTTTTTTTTTTTAATTAGGCATTGTGTCGTTGCAATTTAAAGGTGACAGAATCCAGCAGAATTGATGTGCCCGTAGGAACTAAAACGACAATGACATCCCGCTTTGCCCATGCCCACCCGATTTCAATAGGGGCGCAGGCTGAGAAAAATAAAGAGTGTGAGTGAGTATGGGAGCAAATACTTTTCTAGAGGGAATAGAAGGTCACTCAGCTCATTTGCATTAGACAGAGCAATAGCAGGGACGAAACCTCCCCTGAATGGCTAACTGCTTTCGCCGCTTTGGCAGCCGACTTCTCTCAGCTTCTTCGGTCTTAGCTCCTCTCTCAATGTCTCTCTGGGGAATGCGATCAATCGACGACCCGGAACTGGGTAAATCCACGGACGTAAATGGCCACCGAGGCCGTGGAACAATGATTGGTGTTATGCAAATGGTGAGCTGTTGTACATGTTTACATAACCAGAAATAAATCCTTTATATATTTTTAACAAATTCTGTCAAAGTGCATATGTGAAAGAACTCTTAAAACAGACTTCTACATGATCATCCTGGAAGCCGTGAAAAGATTACTTAACATCGCCTATTTAACAGCTTGTTGACTATTCACGAAACATTAGGCACCCCTTTTATAAATGATGTTCCTATTGTAGGCAGTGTTTCTTGAGAAACACTGCCGACAATGTAAATTACAATTTTCGCCATGCAAAAATATGCAAAGGGCAAGTCATCAGCTTCTTGCGCAGGGGTTGCGGCGACGTCAGAACGACGCCGAGTTCTGATTGGCTTTGATTGGAAGGACAGTGGGTAGACCTCAATGCTAGATGCCAACTATTTTTTTTCAATCAGCCAATAAGAGCTCAGCGTTCTGACATCATCGCAACCCGTGTGCAAGCAGACGAACTTGCGCTCTGCATAGTGGCAAAAAATTATGAAGCGAATATATCATCCTACGATGTCAAACAATACATACTTCTTCAAATAAAAAAAAAAAAGACTTTGTGCCAGCAAAATGTTTTTGCAACGCTTACGAAATATCAATCCTGCAAAAATAAAGTCACTAACAACTGGCATCTCGGGCGCCCTCGCAGCGGTCACATTACCATCTACTTAAATGTTTACTTGCTCGCTAAATGTGCCTCTGGCTTCTCCAGGTTCCTTACCATTAATATTACACTGCTGTAATGCACGATCCCGACTAATTGCAAACACAGGCGACTAATTGCAAACACAGGCACTGTCGCAATAATTAACATGTCCGGCAGCTTCCAAGCCACTTGACTAAATTTTGAAAGCTCGCTAAAATACTTTACAATTAGATAAGATCAGGACATTGCAACCGAACTGCACACGCACCAAATATGCGGCCGGTAACGAGCAGCCAACAAGAGGGATGGCGCTGGTTACCGGCCTATTTAAAGGGGAAAAAAAAACCCGCCATTGTGGCACACCAGCCGTCCAAATGCCAATAAAGCCTTTCATGAGAGAGCAAAGGCACGCGAGAGAGAGTGAATGTGAGTGAGTGCGGAAGGAAGTGAATGCGAGCAACACCCCCCCGAGAAAAGAAAAGCCACAGAGCTTAATTTTTGACGGCACCTGCCGCAGTACGGCAGGCGTGTAAAAACTGGACACGTGCAACGCACCTGTCCAATCAGCATGACGCACAACGGCACTCTAGCCTAGGTGGTGTCGGCACGAAAGAGTGAACGAGAATGAGCACGAGAGAGTGCGAGTGAGTGGGAGAGAGAGTGAATGAAGCGAGAGAGGGAGGCGGACGCACCTTTGCGAGTGTTGATGGGGCCTCCCCGCATTCCTAGGACCAGCTTGAGGGTCGCACCATCAGTGATATTGCAGTCGTGCAGGGAGGACTCGTCCGGCAGTTCCTGGCACTGCCAGATCAGGTGCTGCTGGGACACCGGGATGCCTGGCGGAAGAAACGCCGCCGTGCAGCGACTCAACATCTGTCGAACCACGTCTCCGCGTCTCGGCCAAAGCACGGCGCAACATTTCAAAATTGTTGGCTATCTTTTGATATACCTTCTACAGGAAATGGTACTCCAGAGACGGGTTGGTTATGAATGCATCAAACTGCCCGAGTATATGAAACTGCGTAGAATGTTTATATGTATTTCCGGGCTTAGTGTCGCAAAATTAACCACAATGTTGCTTTTACGAGTTTTCACGGAATCAATATTTTGCCACTGGAAATAAACAGCTCCTAAGGCTCTGTGTACGGGGGGTGTCCTCATTTCATAGAAATTGCTCAATTGTTTTCCATGCGCGAATTTGCGTAAATTAAGTCACCAAGAAATACGAGACATTGAAGCATATAGTACACCGTGCAAGCAGCAACGGCACAATTCATCTCTTCTTCGACTCAAGTATTCAGTGGTCAAGTTGCTCGCATCATTGTAATTTCTTTGAAGAGCAGCACCGTTAAGGAGACTCGAATGTTTATGCAGCGGGTAACCGTGACACGGTGCGTCACATCCCCGCCACGGGTGCTGCAACTGATGCCCTGATCTTCAGTTTCCAATGGCACAGAAGATATTGGTTTGATCCCATAGCGATCCACATTTTAAACCAATGACAGAAATGAGTGGTACTCATGGGAAAATACTAGCACGGATGTGCTTATCTTTATTGTGGCGTGTAAAGTGTCGTCAGACCATGTTCCCACCGAGCGTTCAAGTGTTGTATGACGACGTGCCTACCGAGTGTTCGAGCATAGTTCCTCAATAAAAAAAGCCATGCTTTGGGCATATTGTGGCCAAAATTAGTATGCCTACTCTCTCTGCACCTTTTTATGCGTTAAAATTGCGCAATTTTGAGTATACTCGGTTAGAAATATCACAAAATTTGCTTCCTGGAAATTAACCTCTTTTTACTTCTTTCGTTGTGCCGTATATGCTCTCGTATACGTGATTCTCTACAAAATATATCACTAATCCTATACCAAAAGAAAAACTCCTGTCAACTCCTCTTACATTTCTTCTTGAATCGATGATCAGTTCAAAGATAAGGGTTACTATGCACGCAAGCTGATGAATGATCCGAGTGAAAAAAACCTTGAGACTAAGGACAAAAATTGGGACAACACAACAACATCTCAAAAGATAGTGTTGTGTTGTCCCAATTGTTGTCCATAGTCTCAATGTTTTTTATCTTGTTTTTACTATGACCAGTTCAAAGTTGGCATTCCTTATTTTCAAACCTCAGCCTACGATTCCTTCATACCCGGAACATTGTCAGAGTGGAACCACCTGCCCGAATCACCAGGTTCCTCAAACAATTAGTTTAAAACTGCCATTAATAATTACTTTCTTTTACATTTCCTGTGACCATGTTTTACAAATATTTTGCCTATTTCAATGTGTTACCCTAATGCCCTCTCGACCCTGAGAATACTGTAACAGATAAATAAATAAATAACATCTGCATAACAAGACTGTACTTCTAGCTCGCTTAGATAGCGCAACGGGTAGCTTGAGCTTCATTGGATGTGCAGGTTCAATACAGGGTGCAGGTCTTGGACAAATCTTTTTTGCTTTTTTTTCTTATGGTCTCTCTAGCCCAGGGGTGCACAACTCAAAAATGACGCGGGCCAAAAATTGTTTATTGGAAACTGCGCGGGCCGCACCTAGTGTGACACTTTACACCTTTTTGCTGCAGACAGGTTTTCAATATCTGGCATCATCGCACTGGTGGCCGTCTTCAGCACATCTCGCAGTGTCATGTCCGTCTTAGAAGATCGAAGACGGTTCTTGTTGAGGGTCATCAGTGAGAACGTCTGCTCACAGACATACGTGCTTTCAAAAAGTGATGCAAGCTTCAATGCGTGGTCCACAAGGTTTCCGTACTTGCTCCTGTCAAGGCTTCTGTAGAAGTCAAGCAGCTGAGACTCACGATGCATACTCTTCAGTTCTGGCGAGCACTGGAGGTCGATGAGTTCTAGCTGCAGCGTCGGACCTGTGTCTTCCGGTGCGACAGAAAACGGATCGCGGAACAAATCGTAGTTACTCTTCTCACTTTCGAATGCCTTGAATCTTTGCTGGAACTCGGAGAGCAGGTACTCAACCTGTGGAGCGTACGTCGCAGCTACCGTCCTCCGATTTTCACCGGTGGGAAAGACCTTCTGGCAGGTTGGAAAGTGAACTATGCTTCCACCCCCAAGCAGCAATTTGAAGAGGCGCAGCTTTCCTTGGAACGCGAAGATCGTGCTCACCATGTCCGAAATGATATGGTTTTTTCCTTGGAGAGCTATGTTAAGCGTGTTCAGATGGCTTGAAATATCGGTGCGGAATGCCAGATCCCACGACCATTGTTCTTCCTCCAGCTCTGGTATGTGTTTCCCTTCCTCTTGCAAGAAAGCGATGATGTCGGCCTTCAGCGCGACGAAGCGACTCAGAGCATTCCCACGGCCTAGCCAGCGAACTTCATTGTGATACGGGATGTCCATGTGCTCACTCTCCATTTCTTTCAGGTACTCTTGAAATTTCCTGTGCTTCAATCCCCGAGCACGTATAAAGTTGACAACCGAAGTCACGACCTTCATCTCATGGTCAAACTTCATCACTTTGGCACGGAGTGCTTCCTGGTGAAGCACACGGTGATATTGCTTCAGTTTTACACCACTGAACGCTTGAAGTAAGGCAACGGCTCCGTTTCTCTTTCCCATCATGGCTGGGGCTCCATCGGTGCAGACACCTGCGAGTTTTTTCCATGATACCTTGAGCTTCTCGATGACGTCTTTGACCTCCTTGCTGATCTCTTCTCCCGTAGTCCGTCCGTGCATTGAGCAAAGCTCTGCCAGCTCCTGAGT